>JAVXUP010003893.1:0-49428 GCA_033070095.1 Escallonia herrerae | reverse complement strand
TGCTGGAAAAAGAAATGGCTGAATGCTAGTAGCAATCTATACCTACTGCACCTTCAAAACTCATCCTGCTATGTGAGTGAGGTCTGGAGCTGCGCATGTTTAGCCCAGTAACACTCCAGGCCTCTTCTAAGCCTACCGAATCAGGTCCAAGTCACAGTAACACTCCAGGTCTCGTCTAATCCTACCGAATCAGGTCTAAGTCAACTCATATCATACTACGTGCATCGGGCTTCACTCGGACCTACTATTGTTCATTTTGTCATGTATGGATATTCTTACACAGAGACTGACTTTATATAAATGAAACTCCGGTCGTTCCCTTCGGTATTTAGGCAATGTTAAGGTCGGTTCAGCCCAGTGCATTAGCTTGTAGCATTACACATGCCACGCTCGTTTTATGAGCCAATGCTTATGTATACGCATTCCTATGCTAAGCATCCACACAATTAGTCCACAATAATTTTCTTCCGTATTTATGTAAGAAGAGGAGAGTGGTTGGTTGGTTGGTTGGTTGTGCATCAGCGTCGCGCTTTTAGTTGTCCAATCGAAGGTTTTTTTTCTTAGTTCAGGGGCAATGAAAACGAAACAATGAAACAAAGTGTCCCTACATCTGGCCTGAGTTTCATTGTTTTGACTTTTGAACAGAAGCAGCAGCATGTCCCTGTCCCAAGTCAGTCCTTGGTCATCGGCCTTCATTTCGTAGAAAGCAGTAACTATGCTTAACCATTTTTTCATGTAAAAAGTGTTCACATAGCCAGATTTTAGGAATTTGACCAAAATGAACTGATAATCTGTTCATCCTGTGACATCAGTTCACCGATATGGAGGACATCTACACACACGTGGGAAATCGCCTTAAGGGACGATCAGGGCAGAGGCAGCACGGTGCACCAGTGGACACTTTTCCACCTCTCTCTTTGCAAAAACCCACTTTTATGTGTATAGTTGTGATACTTTGGACAGATGTGTCCACTTCTATATGTGTGTAGTTGTGATGCTTTCTCTGGTACCTACATACTTTCGATTGAACGTGGTAAAATAAACCATTGATATATATAAAAGAAGGTGCGCCACCACCAAGTTATACTAATAAACAGAGTGCAAGTTGCGCTATTATTAGCAGAGACCAAATATGCAAGCGGAATTAATCAAAGCTAAGATCTTGCACAACGAAATAGCAGATTATAAAATCCGTTGTTCTAAAAGTTTAAGCTGATAGAAAATGTGCCCAACAATATTATCATACTTTTTTGTAGCGGCACCATGTTAACTTTTGGCGACAAAAAAGCGTGGAGAAACATATTGGCGCATGAATTTAGGCATATCCTTATCTCTGAATATAAAAAAAAAAAACTAATTCCCCACCCGACCAGCTCAACATTTCTGGCTCCGTCACTGGGACGATGAAACATGCAAACTACAAAATAGTACCGCATCCTCAACTTGTTGACAGGGGAATATAACCACCTTGCCACGAAGATAATAGATGTCATTCCTTGTTGGAAAAAAAGTGATGATATGATATGGAAAGAAAATACCACCAAAGAGATGGTGACACACGTCACCACCCGAAACCGTCAAAACTGCTGGAGAAGTGGGGAACAATAACGGCCCACTATCCCACTTCTTACCCACTATGGCAATAATCCCTACTTAGTAGCAATAACCCCTCATTAGTCGGGTAACTCCTGAATTAAAGGGGATAACTAACCACTAATGAGGGGGAATTCTATAAAAGGAAGGAGAAAGAGCAATTCGGGGGTAAGTGATTCCTAAGACAGTCAGATTAAAATCCCCCTTGAGTTTATTCTAACTTAAGCATCGGAGATTTTCCGCCGGAAATTCCTCCGGCGAAGTTACCGGTGTTGTCTCTTTGTTGCGCAGGTCTATTCGCGAATCAAGTTCCGGATTTCATCCACAACATTTTGGCGCCATCCGTGGGACCGAAATTCGTAAATAGACCATGTCTCGCAACCCTCATCCGCAAGTTCAGCAAGATGGAGCACTTGCATCAAGCTCGTCGTCAACGCTGCTCCGTGACCTTACCCGTGGTGGAGCCACCTCCCGGCCGACAGATCGTGGGAAAAGAGCAGCGGAAACCACGATAGCTGCGCCAGTCATGAACCCTGCCTCAACTCCACTGCACACTGCTGGTCCATCTGAACCTCCAATTATCGGAATCACTACGGTCGCTCCCGTCAATATCGCTCCACCTGCTATCGACCACCAAGCTGGTCTACTCGCTGTCATTCAGACAATGCAGCGATCCATTGAAAAGTTGCAAGCCGCCATTGAAAACCCACCAGTGCAACCAGAACCTCCTCGGCTTCTCAAGGCAAAGCCAATAACTGAAGCACAGAGGCAATCTGTTCATCAGCGATTGAATTTCCATGAGGGACCAAGCCGCTCTAAAGTACGGGACAAGATACATAACCAACAGATGATGCGAGCAGAAGATGAATACTCTGATGACGAACGACGCAACCCAAGGTTCAAGAGATACGAAGAGAGCTACTGCGAAGCTCAATCAACCAGGAACAATTCTGGTGATTACCGGGCAGAGCACTATTCCAACGCTCCAATCATCGTTGGACGACCGTTCATAGAAGAAGTCGATCTCTTCCCAGTTCCCTCCAACTTTAAAATGCCTCCATGTGAATCATATGACGGCACGGGAGACCCTATGGAGCACTTGGCTCGCTTTACCTCGGGCATGAATTTACATTTGGTCCCTGACCAGATCATGTGCCGAGCGTTTCCCATAACGCTGAAAGGAGCCGCACATGTGTGGTTCCAGCACCTGACACCTCGCTCCATCTCATGCTGGGCTCAACTAGCTGAATCTTTTCGGAGCAATTTCCTCACGAGTCGTGTGCAAAGGAAGAATTCCTCTGCCCTCTTTCGAATAGTCCAGGGGCCAAAGGAATCATTAAAGTCGTACTACGCCCGCTTTAACTCTGAGAAACTTCTCATCGATCATTTGGATCCAAGAGTCACATTCGCGGCAATGGCTAGAAGAGTGAGGCCAAGCACACCCTTACGTTTCTCGTTAAATAAGCGTCCGCCAGAAAACATGTCGGACCTCCTCGATAGGGTGGAAAAGTATCTTCGGGCCGAGGAAGATTCAACAACCTCACAGCACGAAGAAGCGCACAATGGGCACAAAAGGCAAGATCGTCCTGAAAGGGGAAATTCAAACGAAGCCAAACGCTCGAGAGCAACGCTCCCCAAGTCATTTACCCCACTCAATACTTCTCAGGGGCACATCCTAAACCAGGTCAAGAGCCAAAACATCCTCAAATGGCCAAAACCTATGAGGGGGCCAGCCGACAAGAGAGACTCCCAACTATATTGTCACTTCCATAAAGATCACGGGCATACAACCGATGAATGCAAAGTACTTCAGCGTGAGATTGAAAACCTCATAACCAAAGGCCATCTCAAACAATTCATCAAAGCCAATGATCGACAATAAAATGGAAGAAGAAATCAGCGGAGAACAGGAGAGACGCAGCCGAAGGATCCACCAGTGATAAACACCATTTCGGGAGGACCGAGCGCTTGAGGACTGTCCAGCTCTTCCCGAAAGGCTTACGCTCGGCACGTTAATCTAACGCAAGGATCAACCAAGCGGCCGAGAACATCCACCTCTTTGGAGTTCAACGATGCGGACCTCGACGGAATAAGCTTACCGCACGATGATGCTCTGGTCATCACTCTGCGCGTAGATGCTTTCAATATTAAGCGCTTCTTGGTTGACACAAGCAGTTCAGCCGATATTATCTTCGAAGATGCATTCAATCAAATGGGAATTTCTGACGATAGGGTAAAGCCAATATCTTCTCCTTTATATGGCTTTACAGGCGCCTCCGCACCAGTGAGAGGAATCGCTTCTCTCACTATCGTCGTTGGGGAACCGCCTCGACAGGCAGTACATACACTTGATTTCCTAATTGCCAAGATCAAGTCGTCGTATAATGGAATTTTAGGCCGCACAGGCCTTAACAAGCTACAAGCAGTAGCTTCCACCTACCACCTCGTCATGAAGTTCCCCACTCCAGTAGGGGTTGGCCTCGTAAAAGGCGATCAGACCCTTGCTCGAAGGTGCTACGTAGCCTCTTGCAGAACCGAGGAGACCCTGTCAATCGATGATCAGCGCGATGGGAAAGTACTAAGGCGCGCAGAACCTGTAGAAGCTCTTATCTCTATACCACTCATAGAAGGAGATAATGAACGGCAAGTAAGGATCGGCTCTATGCTAGAGCCGACAATTAGAGAACGGTTAATCTCCTTTCTGCGCTCCAACATTGACATCTTCGCATGGAGTGCAGTAGACATGCCGGGTATAGATCCATCCGTGATCACACATCGACTCTCAGTCGATCCCGTGTGCAAGCCCATTAAGCAGAAGAAGCGACCCTTCGCACCAGAGCGGCAAGTGATAATCAAGAAGGAAGTTGATAAACTCTTAGATGCTGGCTTCATCCAAGAAATCAACTACCCAGACTGGGTAGCCAACGTCGTCATGGTGCCAAAGGGCGGAGCGGGCAAGTGGAGGATTTGTATCGACTACACCGATTTGAACAGAGCCTGCCCGAAAGATAGTTACCCGCTGCCGCGCATCGACACACTGATTGATGCCACGTCGGGTCATCAACTCCTCAGCTTCATGGACGCATTCTCCGGCTACAACCAGATTCTCATGCACAAAGACGACATAGCCAAGACAGCTTTCGTCACAGATCAAGGCATGTTCTGCTATAAGGTCATGCCCTTCGGATTAAAGAATGCGGGGGCTACTTACCAAAGGTTAGTCGACAAAATCTTCAAACCCCTCATAGGGAGAAGTATGGAAGTCTATGTGGACGACATGCTCGTCAAAAGCCTTCGAGCTGAAGAGCACATAGTCGACCTCCGGCAATGCTTTAATATCCTTCGAGAATTTCGTATGCGCCTTAATCCCACTAAGTGCGCCTTTGGAGTATCATCTGGCAAATTTCTTGGGTTTATGGTCTCTGAAAGGGGAATTGAAGCTAACCCGGAGAAAATTAAAGCCATCCAAGAAATGGTCGCACCAAGGCGTGTCAAGGAAATACAGATCCTGGCAGGACGAATTGCTGCCCTTAGCAGGTTTCTCTCTAAGTCTGCTGAACGCTGTTTGCCCTTCTTCAAGGCATTAAAGAATATGAAAAATTTTGAATGGACGGCTGAATGTCAAACTTCGTTTGACGAGTTGAAGGAATACCTAGCATCGCCACCTCTCCTCTCCAAACCTGTCATGGGGGAAGATCTTTTCCTCTACCTGGCCGTTGCCGAGTCTGCGGTCAGCGCGGTCCTAGTCCGAGAGCAAGATGGTCAACAGCTCCCCGTCTACTATGTGAGCAAGGTCCTTCAGGGAGCCGAGCAAAGGTATCCTAATGCGGAGAAGTTGGCATTCGCCCTGCTAAACGCCGCAAGAAAGCTCCGGCCATATTTTCAGTCTCACACGATAACTGTGCTCACCGACAAACCACTTCGACGGATATTACACAAGCCAGACCTCTCCGGTCGTCTTATTCCCTGGTCGGTCGAGTTAGGCGAGTTCGACATACACTATAGACCGCGACCTTCAATCAAAAGGCAAGCCTTGGCCGATTTCATAGTCGAGTGTACACTTCCCATTGAAGTCGAAGAGTCCCCACTCGGGGTCGAAAGGCCTCTCCTCCCCGACCAACTTGGGCTGTTCACATGGACGCTCTATGTTGATGGATCATCAAACACAAGCGGAAGTGGAGCTGGGTTGATCCTCAATGGGTCGGATGGCCTAACCATAGAATACGCTCTTCGCTTCGACTTCCAGGCTTCCAACAATGAGGCAGAATATGAGGCCTTAGCAGCAGGCATGCATCTGGCACGTGCAATGCGCGCGGCGTCTCTCCATGCTTTCAGCGACTCTGCGCTCGTTGTGAAACAGATGTCTGGAGAATATGAAGCAAAAGATCCCAAGATGGCCGATTACTTGCGTAAAGCGAAAGAGATCGCGAATACGTTCACCCTATTTAAGATAATGCAAATTCGTAGGGAAGACAATACTTCCGCTGACGCACTCTCAAGGTTGGCCTCTCTTGATCCATCAGGTTTCGGCCGTACAATCCATCTTGAACTCTTGCACGAACCGAGCATCGCTGCAAAGGAAGTCATGCACACCGAGCATGAGCCATCGTGGATTGATCCCATCAAGGCCTACCTTCAGGACGGCACACTACCTGCCGATCGGAAGCAAGCCAGGAGCATCATCCATCGCTCGGCTCGATATGCCATTGTGAAAGATGTGTTATACAAACGATTTTTCACTCTTCCTTACCTTCGTTGTCTCACCACGACGGAGTCCGACTACGCCCTGCGAGAAGTCCACGAAGGCATATGCGGACAACACTTGGGAGGGCGTGCTCTAGCGCATAAAGTTCTCCGCCAAGGATATTACTGGCCGACCATGCACCGTGATGCCCTGGACTACACAAAGAAGTGCGATGCTTGCCAACGTTTCTCCTCGATCCCCAGGCAGTCGCCAAGTCCCCTGTCATCGTTAACTAGCCCCATACCATTCGCAATGTGGGGAATGGACATCATGGGCCCGTTCCCTCCGGCTACAGCTCAACGCCGATTCGTAATTGTGGCAGTGGACTACTTCACTAAGTGGGTCGAAGCTGAAGCTCTGGCTACAATCTCTGAAAAGAAATGTGAAGATTTCTTTTGGCGCGCGGTGGTTTGTCGCTTTGGAATCCCACGTGTGCTCGTCACTGACAACGGGAAACAATTCGACAATCCCACCTTTCGGACGTTTTGCGCCAACTTAAGCATTGAGCAACGCTTTACCTCTGTGGCGCATCCACAGACAAATGGTCAGACTGAAGTTACGAATCGTACTCTTCTCCAAGGGATAAAGAAAAAGCTGAATGGAGCCAAAGGATTATGGGTAGACGAATTACCCAAAATCCTCTGGGCTTACAATACGACGACTAGAACCTCTACGGGCGAGACTCCCTTCAGTTTATCATTTGGCACAGACGCCCTCATTCCCGTTGAGATAGGATTGCCGTCGCTTCGGGTGGTGACCGACGACCCAGTCCAAAATGAGGAAGATCTCCGAGCAAACCTTGACCTCCTTGACGAGCGTCGTGAACAAGCGGCAGTGCGCCTCGCTGCCTACAAGCATTGGGTATCCAAATTTTATGACCAGCGAGTCCGACACCGCGCATTCCGAGTGGGCGACCTCATCTTGCGTCGTATCGAAGCTTCAGCTCCGCGCGAGGCGGTTGGCAAGTTAGCACCAAACTGGGAAGGCCCCTATAGAGTCGTCAAGCTCGCAGGCCCGGGCGCCTATCACTTAGAGCACATCGACGGGAAAGCCATACCGCGCACGTGGAATGCAGCGAACTTAAGGCGCTACTATGCATGAACAAGATCTAGGGGGCCCTTACCGCCTCTGCGCCTCTAATTGCTTAGTAGATCTTGCCCATGCTTCAGATTATTCCTCTTAAGTCTTGTGACTACAGCTTTATACAGCCTAAGTCTTTAGTTTGTTCTTTTTAAGTTGGCTCTATGGCCTGGTACTCTCTAGTCGTCTACAATACTGCTTCTTGGAATTGGCTCAGCCATTAATGTATCTTTCTTCGTCATTAATATATATATATATATATATATATATATATATATATATATATATATATATATATATATATATATATAACCTCGATGTTAAGATAAAAGAGTTCAGTTTACACATCAAAGCCCAAAGCAACAAAATGGATCTCAAAAGATGCTACAAAGACTAACTCTAGTAGACAAAGCAAAGCCTAGTCTAATCATCCTGGTCAGCGACATCTCTGGGTACTTCCACCCCTTGGGAGCGACCTTCACCCAGAGGCAGTTGCGGCCCTGAAACGGCCATAGACGCCGATCCCGAAGCACCAAAACTACGACTTGCAGAAGGGCTAGTGAGCGCGCGGGAACTGGCAGCTTTCTTATGCTCAGCCTCTTCGGCTCGGCGCTCGGCCTCTGAAGCAACCTCTCGGGCAAATTTGTGCTCATAAATGCTCATGTCAAGGTCAGGGTGATCCTTGAAGACATCGTTTTTCACTCGTTGTAGCCGTGCACAAGCGCCCCTTTGGAATCGCGGAGACGCTGATCCAGATAAACCTTGGACCTCTTGAACAGTTGAACAGCCTGAAATCCCACCGCGGACTTCTCAGCCTCCAAGTCCCCAATCCTCGTAGTCAGCCCAGCGTTGGACAGTTCCAAGCGCTCTACCTTCTTGCTCAAGTCTTCAACTTTCTTCTCGGCCTCCCTTCGAAAGTTGTTTTCAATCATTACTCTCTTCTTCTCCTCGTCCAAAACCTTGTCTGCAGCAATTAGCTTCTCGGCGCCGATCTGCACTTGAGCCATAGCCTACACAACAAAATGAGGATGAAATAACAAAACTCTCAGAAAGAGAGAAGAGAAGGAGTAAACCTGTGACATTAGCTGGACCATCCCATTTGCCGTCTCCGTGACGCCATAACCAGACAACGTCTTCCTATCCATGGGAATGATTGCATGACTAGACCAATCCCATGCCGTGCGAGAAGACTTGAACACGGACTCGTTAATGGATACTCCCCAGGCAGGACGATGTGGATTATCAGGTTGAACAGAGGATGATGTGGCCCTACTCCCAGCCCTGCTCGAGACTCTTCTCTTCTTGGAAGTCTCCTTAGACTTATCCACGGAACTCAAGCCCAAGACGAAGTTTTCGGTTTGAGTCTCCGTCATCTTCGGCTGAAACCCAGAGACCAAAGCACCGAAGTCCAAGTCTTGCATCTCCTCTTCCTCGACCCCATGGATCGTAGCTAGCTCGTCAGGGATTATATCCCCCAAAACTCCTTGGGCGTTGAACAGTGGTGGATCTCCTTGCGCTCGTGACGACATGTTTTCTGCATGCAAAACAAAAGTAAGATTACCATTCACGATCAGACAAACTCAAAATTTGGTAAGAGCTTTACCGGGATCATTTTCGCCCTCTTCTTCTTCATCTTCCTCATCAACAAGATCTTGGGGCTCAGGGGAGTAGATGATACCGCACTCGCGGAGCTGATCATTACTCAAAGGATACCTGGACTCTAAAGGCTTAGCCCCCTTAAGCTTCCCAATGTGTTCTAGGTCAGTCCCCGTCAAATCCACCTCTTTTAATATGTTACAGATTCTAGTCTCGCACTCAGGAAGCCATACATTATTGACTTCACTCCTTTGAGACTTAGGCAATCTAACAAATAGAAATCTTTCCTTCCAAAGGTGATTGGATGATGGGGGATGCGGAAATAGGTTGGCTTCGGCCTTTGGACGCCGACTCAGAAAGTACCAACCTACCTGCTTAGTTATCGTACAAATCGTAAAAAACCATATGAATACTCTAACCCTAGGGTTTAAACCTAGCTTATAGCACTGATAGATAAAGAAACTCATAAAACGCCATGCGTGAGGAGAAAATTGGCCGGGCGCAAGACCATAGACTTTCAAGACCCTAATAAAGAAAGGGTGAAAGGGAACCCTGAAGCCATTGATAAACATGTCCCAATACACACCAATCTCGTCGATTGTAGTCATATTGGCTGATTCGTTCTCATCTGGGAGTCTAAGTTTTATAGCCGGCGGAATTTCGCAACGCTCACGTAGAAGTTTCAAGTCGTAACTACTTAGCCTGCTTCTAAGAGAGTGCGCGTCAAAGGGCTTAGGTGACTGAGCGCTTTCCCTCAACACTTCCCTGGCAGGAATTCCTCTTGACTCTTGGAAAGGAACCAAGGGAACTCCGGTTTCTAAGAATAAAGGATCAAAGGTAGTCTCTATCCTAACGCCCTGTACATTAGGCTCAGAAACACATTCTTCGTCCCCGTTGAACATAATTTTAGATCAAAGCAAGAGTTTTCAAAAGAAAATTTGAAAACAAGTTTGAAGCTTACTTGAAAAAGAAGAACCTTCGAACTCTCTTGAAATTCTCCTTTGAGCAAAGCCTCCAAATCACTTCACCCTCTCTCACCAACACTTGAAGAAATGAGAAGTTGTGAAAAGAGTAGGGAGTTTCCTCCCCTTATATAGAAACAAGAGTCTCATCCAACGGATGAGATCTCACGTTGGCTAGTTCATCCTTGACACGTGGCAAGATCCAGTAATCCAACTGTGGGGCAAAATTACTTGTTTACCCCACGACGGGGACTACAACATAGACGAACAGACGAGCTACTCTGGTCCCAGACTCTGCCGAGCAGACGAGCGCATTGGGCCACACGCCTCTGCCCTAGACGAGCAGACAAGCTACTCTGGTCCCAGCCTCTGCCGAGCAGATGAGCGCATTGGGCCACACGCCTCTGCCCTAGACGAGCAGACGAGCTACTCTGGTCCCAGCCTCTGCCGAGCAGACGAGCCCATTGGGCCACAAGCCTCTGCCCTAGACAAGCAGACGAGCTACTCTGGTCCCAGCCTCTGCCGAGCAGACGAGCGCATTGGGCCACACGCCTCTGCTCTGGATGAGCAGACGAGCTACTCTGGTCCCAGCCTCTGCCGAGCAGACGAGCGCATTGGGCCACACGCCTCTGCCCTAGACGAGCAGACGAGCTAGCCTGGTCCCAGCCTCTGCCGAGCAGACGAGCGCATTGGGCCACACGCCTCTGCCCTAGACGAGCAGACGAGCTACTCTGGTCCCAGCCTCTGCCGAGCAGACGAGCGCATTGGGCCATAAGCCTCTGCCCTAGACAAGCAGACGAGCTACTCTGGTCCCAGCCTCTGCCGAGCAGACGAGCGCATTGGGCCACACGCCTCTGCTCTGAACGAGCAGACGAGCTACTCTGGTCCCAGCCTCTGCCGAGCAGACGAGCGCATTGGGCCACACGCCTCTGCCCTAGACGAGCAGACGAGCTAGCCTGGTCCCAGCCTCTGCCGAGCAGACGAGCGCATTGGGCCACACGCCTCTGCTCTAGACGAGCAGACGAGTTACTCTGGTCCCAGCCTCTGCCGAGCAGACGAGCGCATTGGGCCACGCTTCTCTACTCGTCCAAGCCGAGCAGACGAACCCGTGAGGCCTCTACCTCTCTATTCGGCTAGGCCGAGTAGACGAACCCGTGAGGTCTCTACGTCTCTACTCGGCCAAGCCGAGTAGACGAACCAGTGACGCTTCTCTACTCGGCCAACCCGAGCAGACGAACTCGTGACGCTTCTCTACTCGGCCAAGCCGAGCAGACGAACTCGTGACGCGTTTCTATTCGGCCAAGCCGAGTAGACGAACCCGTAAGGCCTCCACGTCTCTACTCGGCCAAGCCGAGTAGACGAACCAGTGACGCTACTCGTCATAAGGCCTCTACGTCCGAGTAGACGAACCCGTGAGGCCGTCAGGCCGAGTAGACGAACCCTCTCTACGTCTCTACTCGGCCAAGCCGAGTAGACGAACCAGTGACGCTTCTACTACTACTCAGACGAACTCGTGACGCGTCTCTATTCGGCCAAGCCGAGTAGACGAACCCGTAAGGCCTCCACGTCTCTACTCGGCCAAGCCGAGTAGACGAACCAGTGACGTCGGCCAACCCGAGCAGACGAACTCGTGACGTAGACGAACTCGTGACGCGTCTCTATTCGGCCAAGCCGAGTAGACGAACCCGTAAGGCCTCCACGTCTCTACTCGGCCAAGCCGAGTAGACGAACCAGTGACGCTTCTCTACTCGTCCAAGCCGAGCAGACGAACCCATAAGGCCTCTACGTCCGAGTAGACGAACCCGTGAGGCCTCTACCTCTCTATTCGGTCAGGCCGAGTAGACGAACCCTCTACGTCTCTACTCGGCCAAGCCGAGTAGACGAACCAGTGACGCTTCTCTACTCGGCCAACCCGAGCAGACGAACTCGTGACGCTTCTCTACTCGGCCAACCCGAGCAGACGAACTCGTGACGCGTCTCTATTCGGCCAAGCCGAGTAGACGAACCCGTAAGGCCTCCACGTCTCTACTCGGCCAAGCCGAGTAGACGAACCAGTGACGCTTCTCTACTCGTCCAAGCCGGGCAGACGAACCCATAAGGCCTCTACGTCCGAGTAGACGAACCCGTGAGGCCTCTACCTCTCTATTCGGTCAGGCCGAGTAGACGAACCCGTGAGGTCTTTACGTCTCTACTCGGCCAAGCCGAGTAGACGAATCAGTGACGCTTCTCTACTCGGCCAAGCCGAGCAGACGAACTCGTGACGCGTCTCTATTCGGCCAAGCCGAGTAGACGAACCCATAAGGCCTCTACGTCTCTACTCGGCCAAGCCGAGTAGACGAACCCGTGAGGCCTCTACGTCTCTACTCGGCCAGGCCGAGTAGACAAACCCGTGAGGCCTCTACGTCTCTACTCGGCCAAGCTGAGTAAACGAACCCGTGAGGCCTCTACTCGGCCAAACCGAGTAGACTAGTCCATAACACACTCCTACTCGGCCGTCGGCCAAAAAGCTCCTTCTGGATTGCCAATGGTATAAACTGTAGTGATACTACAATTCCATATCCTCCTTTTAGAAGAACATGGAATGGGGGGCAAATGATATGGAAAGAAAATACCACCAAAGAGATGGTGACACACGTCACCACCCGAAACCGTCAAAACTGCTGGAGAAGTGGGGAACAATAACGGCCCACTATCCCACTTCTTACCCACTATGGCAATAATCCCTACTTAGTAGCAATAACCCCTCATTAGTCGGGTAACTCCTGAATTAAAGGGGATAACTAACCACTAATGAGGGGGAATTCTATAAAAGGAAGGAGAAAGAGCAATTCGGGGGTAAGTGATTCCTAAGACAGTCAGATTAAAATCCCCCTTGAGTTTATTCTAACTTAAGCATCGGAGATTTCCCGCCGGAAATTCCTCCGGCGAAGTTACCGGTGTTGTCTCTTTGTTGCGCAGGTCTATTCGCGAATCAAGTTCCGGATTTCATCCACAACATGATACAACTAATTAAAATGGTATTTATACATGTCAATGGTGCATGTGTTCTTTCTAGGCTTTCAAAGTTTTGTATTTAACCCTACTCGTAATGATGTGACAACGTTGGAGTGTCCTCAAGCTTGTGGTCATAGATACAGTAGCGGCATGATCTATCGAAAGTAGAATTTTTTTTTACTATAACCCGAATCGTAAAAAGAACCTCCATATAGCGACAAGTGAACCCATTATGATACAGTGGTCCAGAGGGACACCTTTTCCAAAAGAAAGTGAAACTAGAAAGCAGATACACAGCCCTCAAAGAAAGATACATGGACAAAACACTTGGATCAATTAAAGGAGTTGTTTCACTCTTTTTGGTAGGCAAAGTTAGAAGACTACATAGAAGAAGACGAATTGAAAAGGAGAAAAGGAAAAGGGGACCATTCAGAAAATGAAAGAATATGGGAGCTCTTTAGTTCCACTTATCACCCCCAGTGTAACAAATTAATGATCTCTAAAGTTGAATAAGAAGATGGTGAAACAAAAGCAGTTCGAACAGACCAGAGGAGATATAAAGGCATGGCAAGGTAGTTGGCCCTTTTTAGGCCAAAAGTTGCCTCCCTCCCCAGTCCAAGACCCTTAAGACCACCTCCAACGTCAGGATATAACATCACTACCTACGTAAACAACCACGAAGAGACATCCAATTTTGAATTATTATGCACGGTCGATTGCAAGTACACAAATGATCAATCAGATGGAACTAGCTACGAAGGATTTGAGGGAAGGAACTTATAAGCGCGGTAACTAAGAGAAAAAAGACTAGGAATAGCTCAATGCCATTGGAAAGCCCTCTCAAACTTTGCATTGCCTTACTGAGATGAAAACATCTAGTTTTAAATCATTATGCAGTCAGAGTTATCACGCTCGATCGGCCAGAGCAAGCACACTAATGATGATCAATCAGATGGAACCAGCTACGAAGGATTTAGGGAAGGAACTTAGAATTATGAGAGAGAAAAGACTAGGAAAAGCTTAATGCCACTGGAAAAACCTCTCAAACTTTGCATTGCCTTACTGAGGTTACACAATCCAATTTTAAGTCATTATGCCGTCAGAATTATCACGTTCAATCGGTCAGAGCAAGCACACAAATGATCGATCAGATGGAACCACTACGAAGGATTTGTGGGAAGAAAAACTTAGTCAGGGTGGTAATAATGAGTACAAAAAGACTCGGAACAGTTAATGCCACGGGAAAACCTCTCAAAATTTGCATTCCCTTACTGAGATTAGGCCGCTGCACATACTGAGCACCCACTTGAACATGGGTAATTGAAACTACATTGGCTCCTTCCTCTTGATCAGTGTTTCCACATCCGAGAATCAGACGTGACGTAAATTGCATCGCAGCTGCAGAAACGACATCAAAGTAGGAAACGGGACAAAGGCATCCAACGTGGTAAGCACTGGAGGCTTTTGTAATCTTAAAAGCCTTTGTAGTCATGTTTAAGCAGCAGCCAAGTGGGGTTTAGTCAAAGATGTCTCTCACTTTACTAACTACTCAGCCCTCACGTCAATCTCCGAGAAACTGCAACCTCAAAAGGCGTCTGCTAAGCGCCAACTATAAAAGTAAACCCTCTCTCACTGCATGTCTAATTAACCAACGAAACCCTCCAAGCCCAAGAGAAGTATACAAACTGAGAGCAGTGAGTCATGGGAACCGAGTTGAAAGTAGTCATCTCCGATACACCCGTAGAGACAAATCAGGCAAGAGAGAGAGGAACAGAAACTCCGAAAAGCCCGTTTGCAGCGGCCAGCCCGATAGTGAAGAAGGCCATTGCCAGCATGCAGTGTTACTTGGAAGAAGTTGGCCATTTTACCAGGATTGACCCTCAGGAAGCATGGCTGCCCATAACCGAATCCAGGAACGGTAATGCCTATTATGCCGCATTCCACACCCTCAGTTCTGGAATTGGTGTTCAAGCTCTTCTTCTTCCTCTTGCTTTCGTAACCCTTGGTTGGTAAGTAAATGACTTGACCAACTATAAGTCTCTAAACACGACATCTAAAGTCATCAACCCTTTGCGCTAATAAAGAAGGCAAGCCATTACATGATTATAGCCCAGTGTCAACTGTAGAAGACATACAAAAATAAGCCATAGATCGAACATAGTTACTAATTTTGTTCGAACCAACCCATTGATTTGTTGTGCCTGTTGTATATAATTTCTCGGTTTGTTCTCTGACCCTGTTTGTTATTCGGCTGATGTCTGGAATGGTTGCATGCAGGGCTGGAGGAATTGTAAGCCTAACAACGGCTTTTGTTTGGCAATTGTACACACTATGGCTGCTGATTCAACTTCATGAATCAGTTCCTTCGGGGACACGATACAGCCGATACCTCGGGCTCTCCGTGGCTGCTTTTGGTAAGCATCGCATGAACATTCAATTAGGTTAAATGTTTGCCTGATCAAGCCAATCAAGATGGGTGTGGAGGAGCAATAGAAAAAGCCCATGAAGGTTGAGATTTAGGTTTTATTCAAATTCACCACCAAATTAAACACCTCTACATGATTGAATATGGACAAGAGGCTTTCTCTAGTACTGTCCCCAAAAGATATTTAGTGCGACCATTTTGCATTACTACGCCAACTAGATGTACTAAACGGGTACGCACGACTTGGAATTGATTTCCACCTACACCAGCCTTCACGGATAGTCATTACCTGCAACATAAGACCCGAAACAAGTGTCCTGATGGACAGTGGACACTCGAACAGAACCCCCAAACCGCCACAAAATTAAAAAAGTAGATGAAGATGTGACTTAATCGACCCCTATCGCTGAAAAAGCAAACTAGCTACCATCTTGTTTGATTCAAGCACGTTATTGTCAAAGCATATTTGTATATATAATAGCTCTGGAACCTTGATCTCTTCAATATCAAGCATCTTGTGTATATAATAGCTTTGGGACATATATCTCTTCAATGTTGCATGTTGTCCGCATGTTGCATACTAAAAATTCTGACTTACGTGTCCAAGCTATCTTAAGTGTACAATGGAATTTCGGGGTTATCATCTCTATTATCACAATGTTTACTGCATTACTTAAATACTATTTAGTTAAATTTATTTTCCTTTTGTATAGAAAAGTACTCTTAAAAACAAGAAGTAAGGTCAAATCTCCATACATTCGAACACCCGTCTAAAAATTATTAGAAAGTCAAGGTAACTCAGTTTTATCCGTGTCATTCTTTTGTTAGAATAATAAAAATCATGGACCTATATCTGTGGGCCCAACATGGAAATGTTGAGATCCTAATGGCTAATGCAAATTCCCTCGGTATCATGCCTAGAAAAAGGAAGAACTTTTTAGGTGACAATAAAATAAGGTCACTAACAGAGCATAGTGTAAGAAAATTTAGGGTGGAGTGCAGAATGGGTTACAAGTGATCCGAACTTTTCGTGAACAAACTCGTGCTTCGTTTAATAAAAGATTGTTCATGATCGTTTACTAAACAAACGAGCCGAAGTTGAACAAAAAATTGACCTCGTTTAACAAACGAACAGAACAGGGACAATCAAAATTGTTCATAAACAAACTCATGAACAGTTTGTTTATTATAAGCCAATCATTTTATAAGCACAATTTTATTAGCCCAATTCAAATAGCCCAAACAAAAACCAAGCAAAAACCTAAATCTAAACATCGATTGTTTTAGGCATTTTTCCGGTTGGAAATAAAAACTAGGACTTACTGATTTGTAAAATTAAATTAATTTCTTAGGCTTTTTTTTTTTGGATTTCCTTTTTACGAGCCGAGCTTTTTTGTGTTCGCGTAAATTTCATGAAACGAGTTTGAGCATGGATTTAGAGCTCGTGAGGAGCAAAGCCGAAGTTAAACACTGTCAAAATAAAAGAACACGAACTCGAGCTTGCTAAATGAGCAGAGTACTCAGTACATTTTACGACCTTTAGTACAGATGATATCTCTCCATAAAGCTACAGCTAGTGTGGCTAGCCACCATTACTAATTCATGCAAAACGGTCATGTGTTCAGGTGACAAGTTAGGGAAGGTGATGGCCCTGTTTCCGACGATGTATCTATCAGGTGGCACGTGCGTTACTCTTATCATGATCGGAGGAGGAACCATGAGAGTATTCTTTCAGACCGTCTGTGAAACTGCTGCGCGGGAATTTAACCCGCTAACCACAACCGAGTGGTACCTCGTGTTCGCTTGCTCGGCCATCGTTCTTGCTCAGCTTCCCAACTTAAACTCCATAGCCGGAGTTTCACTGATCAGCGCAATTACGGCAATCACTTACTGTACTACGATATGGGTGGTGTCTCTCACCAAAGAAAGGCCCGTCGATGTCTCTTACAGAGCACCAGAGGCAAAATCCGATGTGGCTAGGGTTTGCGACATTCTCAACGCTCTCGGCATCATCGCCTTTGCTTTCAGAGGCCACAATCTAGTGCTTGAAATTCAGGTTTGCTACCAACAGCACAATACAGATTCATGTACATTTCATACACCGCTTGCCTGGTGCTAAACGTTTTACAATTCATTCACCAATGCAGGGTACAATGCCTTCAAGTTTGAAACGACCATCCCGTCTGCCAATGTGGGGAGGAGTCAGAGTCTCGTATGCAATCATCGCAATGTGTTTGTTTCCATTAGCAATAGGGGGCTACTTGGCTTATGGAAACTTGGTAAGCACTCATATTTTCGATTGGTTCCATTCTGTCCAGAATAAGCACCCAATCCTTGCTCTCCAACCAACCAATTTCTTATATAAAACCCTATATTTGATAGTCATGGAAGGAGAAGCTTATACTTGATATATTTGTTGTCATGTCAGATACCTACCAATGGAGGAGGAATGCTGAAAGCCATGTACAAGTACCACGGACATGACACATCTAACGTAATTCTGGGGTTGACAAGCCTGTTCATTGTAATCAACTGCCTAACCTCCTTCCAAATATACGCAATGCCAGTCTTCGACAACCTAGAGTTCAGGTACACTAGTAATATGAGCAAGCCGTGCCCTTGGTGGTTGAGGAGAGGTATTCGCATATTCTTTGGATGCCTGACATTCTTTATAGCCGTTGCACTGCCATTCTTGCCAAGTTTAGCAGGGCTGATTGGAGGAATCGCATTGCCGGTCACCTTAGCATATCCTTGTTTCATGTGGATAGTGATGAAGAAACCCCAACGATATGGTGCAATGTGGTGTTTTAACTGGGCACTAGGATGCCTGGGCATGATATTAAGCGTTCTACTCGTCATCGGAGCAATATGGACAATAGTGAGACTGGCAATTGAAGTCCACTTTTTCAAGCCCGAATGACAAAACAAAGAAATGGGTGCCATAATTTACTTAAGGTAACCTGACTTGAAAAGAACTTACTTGGGGGCAGTTGATCAGGTGCAGCGGCTGGCTGGAGAGCTACAACATACTGAAGGATATGATGATCCCTAGCATTATGATTAAAGCCCGCCTCATGAACTTATAGTTGGGAGCAGTTTGATCGGGCGTAACTGCTTGATGGAGAACCACTACCTGCTGAAGGATATCATGATCCCTAACATAACCTACCCATGTATTTCCTGAAGTGAAGTTTCAGAGAGTAACTTCCTTGCTAATGACTACAACTGTATAATATCATAATACCAAAACAAATGCCAGCACCTGAATATCTACCTCATGTGCAACATAACAGTACAATTGCCAAATTTCAGCATTTAGAAGTCCGCAAAGAAACGCATAATCTGTAAAGAGCATATGACCTTGCTAGACAGAGAATAAAGTATATATTAGTACCAAAAAGGGCCTGCAACCAAACATCATTATTCAGTACAAACATAAAAAAAATCCAGCACATAATTACAAGGCAACTCTTGTGTTGACGTAATCATATCAATTCTATTCTTTAATTAGCTAGCTTTAAGTGCAATTACATATACCAGTAGACCAAAAAAGGATGGACCAAAAGCAAGGGCCAAGAATTATCAGAATTTTTACAACAAAATCAAGTCTCTTGAAGATGAGTTGCAACTTCAGACGTCTACATAGATAGGGGAAGAAGCATTCTTCGCTTCTTTTTCCTCGCCAGTCTCACTTGTTTTGTAATTTTCATGCATAAAAGTAATAGCAATGTTATGCATATCAATGTAAAAGCTAGTCTCAAATGCCTGAAATATAATGAAACAGCTGAGAAAACAAGGAAAGCTAAAACAACAAGTTCCCATATGACGAAGACCACAACATCCACCCTGCATCCGGAAAACAGCATAGAGCTTATCAGCATAGATGTTTTAACCACAGAAGAAATGCACATTAGTGAACGTGTATGGACATGTTTACATTTCAGGACTGCAGAAATGGAAAATACTGCATCAATAAAATTAATGCAGTATACAATCGTAGGCAACCTGATAAAATCAAGGTTATGTAAAGAGAACGTCATGACAGTCACAGCAAAGTTCCATTGCCAAGCATCTACGACACTCATGACTCAACCAATTCAATTTGCCTGAAGGTCAATTTCAATGCCAAACTTTAATTTCTAAGGAAGTCAATTCTACGTTATAGCCTTCATTTGATATGTCATGCTATTAGTGACTTGGCAAATGATCATCAGCACCAGAATAGAGCCAGCCAAATTTCGTGGCTATTTGCCCCTTGTTGCACAGTGCACTATACGATCAGAGAAAACACTAAGAAGAACATAGATTCTTCAACTTAAGATCAGGTAACATCTGAAACAGTGGAAAAGTAACCTGATCACGTCAGATGAAAAGCTTGAAGAAAGCAAGAAAAGGATGCAAAGTGACAAGCGTGGTAAATTCAGTAACGGGTGTAAATTAATGTCATAGTGCAGAGCAAGCACAAGAGTCTATAAAGATGATTGTATATGAAGTGGTACAATTGGTGGTACAGATATGATCAAAGAAGTATTTACAGGTCGGATGGGAATTGCTAGCAGGGTCAAGCGTTTGCAATTCTTCAATCTCGTCTGTTGTTTGTACCTTATGGTTATTTGGTCATCTGTTCGTTTATAAGTTGCCATGCATCAAACTTGGTGGGCATTATTGGTCATCTCTATCATCATTGAAATGTATAGTTTTCTAAAAAGAGAACCTCGGACCATCTTTATTCTAAAAGCTTAAGTGAGGACTCATATCTAGTTACAAATCACTCAAGCCTTGAGTACTGACCAACATAGCGGTCAATTGGAACACATATTGTGTATCCAAATCCCATTACTGTGAACCTACTTTCCTAATAAGTATAGATGTCCGTTTCCATAAACCCCATCACCTTAAAACATTCCTAAAAGTAAGGAGCAAGGCATTAGGATTGCAGGTGGACATCAGAACACGTGATTTGGCTGACAACTCTCACCACCCTCTACTTTTCTTTATGTCATAACTTCTCGAACTTCCTTCAAGTAAAAGATAAAAGAGGGGTTGCCAAATAGGTCATTATAAGACCATATATGAAAAAATAGTAGCTAACTATCAAAAGCAACTACAATTCTTTCTTCTTCTTTCGGCTTTTTCCAAAGCTTCTTAATTGCTGGGAGCAAGTCTGCTTCTAAACTTTCATGCATCAGTTAATAATTATTTGTAGTATTCCACAAAAAGTAGACACATACCGGACCTTCATGTTAGGAAACATATAAATGACCATGAAGAAAAGGTCATATATTGTGAATAGTTACGGGCACAAAAGATTGTGTATTTTATTTTAATGCATCATAAACTCGTGTAATTACAAGAGAGGAGGCATTTCTTTTTTATCAAATTAGGTCTCACACAAGAATTGACAATCATTAAGTTTCATGCAGTCTTATTTCGAGAATTAGGCTAATATACTTGTCTACTCCGTTTTCAGCCTTGAAAGATAAACAATTCGTTCCTAATGTAACTTTAGCAACAAATGTAGGTGCGGAAAAGCGTGGAAATTGAGAATTTAAAATATCACAGGAACGTCGTAGTAAGCATAAATTTTAACAAACGTACACCAAACCCTAAGCCAATCGCCTCCATAAGCGCGATCCGTTGGACGATACATTTCATCGCGCTAATCAAATATTCAAACAGTCGGATAGCATAAACATAATCAGAAAATTCAATCATAAGGAAAAGCGGAATCACAACAGGAACGATGAAATCGAACAAAAAATCATCGCTAACGGAGGGGGTGAAAGGGCAGTACCTCGAAGAAGAAAGATTGGAAGTGGAGGAAAAGAAGGAGACGGAGGCCCAGTCGTGCTTGGACCGAATCTGGTACTCTCTCAGCTGCTCCGCCAGATTCGATCGCGTTATCATTTCTCTTTGTCCCTCTCTTCCCGTTCCGAATGCTTCTTCGATCTGGAAGTTCTCGCGAAGAGAATAAGATGCTTCTCAATGCTGTCGCTATGATGATGAATAGCGCTTTGTATATCTAGTACAGCTCTAGGTGGCCTATGGAGGCTTCGCGCAGACTCGAAGGATTATGAATCAGAATCATGGAAGACAGGCAGAAACGAGAAGAGCCCCAGTTTTCGTTTTTGCCTCTCTTGTTTCTGGTTTTCGTTTCGATTTGCCTCTTTTTTCCTCTGTTTTTGCCCTTTGTGCCAAAAACACTTAAAAATAAAAATCAAATCATTTTTCCCCTTTTTTCCTTTTTAGAACTCCTCTTATTTTGATATGTTTGTATGTTGTATAAATTATATACTACCCGATATAATAATTTAGCGGTTTGTAATCGCGTGCACGTACGTTCAGTATCATTTGACTTTTTAGAAAATATCGATAAGACTATCAGATTATATTTGCATAGCTTTTTTATATGTTTACATTTGTTAAAAAATATTTTCACATTTTCTTTTCGAAAACACTTATTACAAGTGATGTTCAATATCCTAATATACTAGATTTGTGGAAAATAGTATCCAAAAAATTAGGCATGCTTTTGTCTCTTAAGGTGTGGCATCCAATTAAGATTTTTACTTTTTTTATGTTATGAAGATGGTATTATAACCAAGTTTAATGCTTGTATTGGTAAACCTCATTTTTCCTCTTTATCGAGGTAGATTGTTGTCCTAGTATTTTTTTATTTTCTTACGGGAGAGATTGTTGTCTTTACGAAATGTACATATTCTTTGATTCTTTGGTGACCAAAACAATCGAGAAGAATATTCTCTTTCATAATCTTTTAATAAACAATCGAAATTTAGAAGAATGACATGTTTACGTTCTTTTTTTCCTTTTGGACAACTGAAGACCACTTGAGCTTGAGAAGGAAAAAAATCGCTTCAAGAAAGTTCATGTTAATATGATTCTGGTTTTCGGAAGGCATCTCTTAAAGTGTGTTTGGATGAAGAATTTCAAATTTACCTTGCATTTCAAAATTCATTCATTTCAAAATTCACATGAACAACTTTACGAAATTGAAAATTTAGTATTTGGGCGATTTTGTAGAAGCAAGTATTTTTATCTGTAGATGTACATTCGAAAATTTGAACCCGGATAATTTGATGTGTTTATATACAATACAAACTAATGGGACAGAGTTTTCTTTTTTATTCAAAGAAGGTATCTAAAATTATGGAGTCATTTTAAATAAATAGTCTAGATTGGTTATTTCTACAGGAGATTTTGACACACCAAATCTTCATTTCAAATTTCTCATAAAATTTAGTAAATTCATTTCATCATAATCCAAGTAAGAAATTTGATGTGATGTATTTTTAAATCCTTTATAAAATTGAAATCCTCACTTTAATTACCTCATCCAAACACACTCCTAATGTCGAAACAACGTTTAGTTCCTCAAACATGAGATACAACTACCTCGAAGCACATAATATTTTGGTGGATGCCATGTCTATTTAGCCAATAGGGCTAGCCTTTTGAAAAAATAAAAAAAGATTTTATCTCCTATAAGTTAAATTTCTTTTTGTCCACCAAAGGACACTTGGGCGTGTGCTACACTACGGAGCATTCTCTTTAAACGTCCCAATTCCTAGTATAGGCGCAAACCGAATTGAAATCTTTTTTACCGGGGGGTATAAGTTTTCTTTTGTTTTTTGGGCAAACCTGGGGGTATAAGTTTTCGTTAGTTCCTTTATTTCCTTGAAATTGTTTTAGTATAGGTCTTGAAAAGTGAACACCTTAACGTTGCTCTTGGAACGTGGGATAAAAGCTCCGAATATGATGGGATAAGGTGGGATGAAGGAGGATTTTTTTCTTTTTCGAGATGACGAGAATTTATTTTCTCTCTTGTGTTTGGACGACCATGGGACTACATGCAGGATAGAATTGTATTTTTATTGTTTTCTTTTTAATTAAACATGCTGCCCACAGGCCATAAAACTATCCATTAAAACACATAAATCAACGGACAAATTCTCACAAAAAGCAGATTGAGAGCAATATCAGATCACCACAAAATTGAATCCCCATGGTCACCACCATAACCATTCATGAAATTGAATGACAATAGAGCAGATTGAGAGCAAGTGGAGGTGATGGTATCATGGTGGAATTTGATTTTAAGTCGAGAAGGTTGTGAAATAGTGATGGTTGAGGTTGCTGGAGCTGGAGCTGGAGCTTGAGCAAGATGGTAGAGGTCGCCGACAACAATAGGGTGGTAGAGGTTGCAAAGGGTAGCAGCGCCATAGTGGAGGTGGCAAATGGTTGGAACATCGATGTGGGAGTGCGCCTACGATGACCAGTTGGATGGCGGTGCGGTGTTGAATAAAGAGAGAAGAATAGGGAAAGAGTTTTTATCTAATCTTGGTAGCGTAAAACCATGCTTCGAATTTCATATTAGACCCTTATTTAATGCTCCAAACACACCGGATTCTTTGGAAGCAAATAATTTTCATCCTATCTGGACCATTTATTCAGCGCGCCAAAGACAACTTAAAAGAAGATAAATCTTTTCAATGACTAATGTTTTTTAAATCTATTTCCATGTAATGAATTTCAATTGTCAATTGTGTATGTTTTTATTTAATTATCTTAAAACCCCTGCCCGATTTTCCTTAGTCATTTATGGAGACTTTGTCTAGAATTTCTTGAGATGAATGGGACTGATACCATACGTCAGTGAGTTATGTGCCTCACTATTGTTCTAATTAGGTTTCCCTTACATATGTTTTCTTGCATGTTCTTCCATCAACAACTGCCTCCCAAGAGAGGTTCCAACCACACCGGTTGTTCGATATGTACGACTCCTTTAAGAGAAGCCGTCTTACTAGGTGTGCAACATATTCAAGCTAAGTTCATCGGATCCCACTTGTTCTCAGGTTATCGCAACCTCAATGCTGGATCGCCCTTCTTTAATACGCCTTCATAAGTACCACAAAATAATATGTTGTTGAT
Source organism: Escallonia herrerae (assembly GCA_033070095.1). NCBI lineage: Eukaryota > Viridiplantae > Streptophyta > Magnoliopsida > Escalloniales > Escalloniaceae > Escallonia > Escallonia herrerae. The sequence continues at coordinate 25,085 of JAVXUP010003893.1, read as the reverse complement.
CGCCGAGTGTCAGAGTTTGGTATTCAACTCGAAAGTATGTTCATAAGAAGAACTAATCCACAAGGAATAAGAACTGATCTCAATCCCCATATATGGTTGATGTGACTTTAACACACGACCTCACACATAACGTGTAATATGAGGTGATTCCAAGCCTTGATGTGAGTAAAAGGAACTGTCAAACTGGAAACAGCCAACGAGGTAGCGACCTGAAGACCACGGGGCACGAGCAGAGCCCAACTATGATACTATATTAAAGTCTGATATCCAACATCAAAGCATGCTAATATAAGGATAAGTCTACCAGGCATGAGAACTAATCCCAATTACGTACATAGTTGCTCTATGAGTATAAGAATAGAGTGTTTTGCTTGGACCACAACAATGATATTGCTTAATTGACAAGATATTGGAAGAGGAAATCTATCAACAAAATCTTCGATTCACTGCAACGGAGACGGAGGAGTACCTGTCGGTAAAAAAAATTAACTGAATGGGAATGGAGAATGTCTGTGTGTCGACCATTAGATGCTTTTTTTCTTAATATAATATTTTGCTCTTATATCACAACGGGTTATATCATGTCTAACTCTCAAGATAAAGCAGACGATCATTAGCTATTAGTTGCAGATTAATAACCAAACAAAATTAGTTATGGCAACGAAATACGAAAGATTTCATTATTTACGAGGGGAAGCCTTGGCAGTTATAACTAGTGCACCAAAAGGTATCTTTAAAGAAGTTTAATTAATTATAAATACAAGGAAACCAAAAGGTGCATTAAAACTCACTTCAATAATACGGTTTGAATAATTTCCGTGCCCTTTAGAAATTCGTCACTAAAGCTCATTAGTGGCATTTTGCCTTCGCTTGGGAGGTGATCTGTCATGAAATTACACTGATACAACGTGTACAGATTATACCCAATCTTTCTTGCCTTGTTCACGAGCAGGCCCAGCCTCGATCAACATTCGGGCCTTCTCCGTAGTGTGATTCTTCTGGGCTATTTGATCCATTTATTGGGTAATGCAAAGCTTTGAGTCCAGCCCACATACGTTACCTCGAGAACGAATATTTCGACAACCAACTCCATTTAGGAACAGAAAATCGTCACTAGCTCTTTAGTGGCATTTTTATGTTGTCGCTAAAGTCTTTTTAGAAATGTCACTACAAACTTGTAGCGAGAATGAAAGATCCAGGAGCAATGAAAGTATAACAATGTATATTAACTTAGAAGACTGTTGTCCATAACCTGCCCAATTCTTCTCAATACCTTCTACTTTTGCTAATACTCTTGTGTCGTTTCATAGTTACTAGCAGCAATGCACGTGCGTTGCACGTTGCTTTAGTAATGTTTTATGCAACAACGATCTTTTTATTTTGTTTTAAAGCCCAAAGATTATGAAGCCACCTCTATCTCAATCGCTCTGAATAAAGAATATGCATTGAACATAAATGTAAATAACTTAATAATGGTGACAAATCATTTTCACTTAAAGTAATGCTAAGCTAGCTCTCTCTTTTTTTTTACAAACCGATTCCAAGCTATGATATAGGAATAGATGTTCTTCAATGAAGGTTCCGGTACTAGTTGTTCTTTAACGTAATGTGTAGGGAATATCAACGGGTTTTCTCAAGAGGTCCTAACTTAGCCATGGTGATGGTTTATCTTTCGCACCCCTTAAACCACTCTTATAATGGTAATTTATGTTTGTATGACTTCATGTTATTATTAAGTAAAATGCAATAAAGAAATACAGATAATGTTAGATAGATACTCGAAAAGTCGATGAACTACATAATGTATGATTTATGAAGGTGGGCACATCGCACGCATTCTACTTGTGAATGAATTAGCAACAAAAATTTCCAGAGACATGCTACACACCTAAACAAGTTTTGCTACTATGAAATGATCAATCAAAGCATAACTGTGAAATCCGCACTCCTCGGAATGTGTCACACTAATTAAAGGAAAGAAAAATTAAGTTGGTGAAAGAATGTGAAGCATATATGTACGGTAAAAAGGTTCATTAATGATTCCTTTATCTTTACATTTCCACCTTGGCCGGAAAAAGACGAGATTTGGGTAGACGAGATTTGGGTAGAACGTGACGAGCATTAACGGTCCTCGTCGAGGACCGTCAAGGATCTTCTCTAAATTATCTGACTGACAAGAAAATTAATAAACTATTTCAATTCTCCGAATAATGATTTTCACATGTCCATACTATTATAAGTAGCATTAATAATTGAGAAAATAATTATTGAGCGCGATGCTCATCACGTCATCAATGCTACTTAAACAGTTAGAGAATAAATCTAACAATCTCTAAAAAATTTGACAGTAAGAAGTAAAAACAATTCAAATACAAAAAAAGACGTCTTTACTCAAAAAAGGAAATGTTAGTAGCAACTGTTTACAACCATTCATAATTGTTGCAACAAATAAGGCTTTAATGTCGTCCATGCCGACAAGGTACCACATATATGTGTGCGCGGCGTTCATATGATAATGACACTTTTATTATTATTATAAGGTAACGAAGCACACAGCGACACTCAGTGTTTATTATACACGCACTCAACTTAGGTTAGGTTCAAGGATAAACATAAGCCATTATGATTGTTGTTGTTTAACAAATGTTAGTGCCGAATTAGACCGCGTCACGTGATTAAGATCCGGCAGACACGTGCGCGCCCAGGAGGAAGGTACCAAAAGAACAAAGAGACCATGTAAGAGCGCAAATTCGCAGTAAAAACTTTGCTCGGAAGGAACACTCTGCAATAACGTCAAACCGACCATCTGTCACCAGGCGGGGCCCACTGCAGTACAACCCCCCCCCCCCCCCCCCATCGGGAAAGTGACAAACGACTGCGTGTTGGAGGTGATAGCCCCACATGAAAACGTATCATTATGCCACCGACTCTCGTGCACCCCGGCACACTGCAAATCTCGAAACTCCTCCGTTTCACTTTCACCCCTTCCGTTCACACCCGTAGAAAATTATTGCTTAGATCTGATATTTTTAGTATAAATTATACCCGTAATTTGTCCTAAATTACACACGATTTCGTTTAAATATTTTTATTACTCTATGTTCCCTGTAATTTGTCACAATCTTATATAAAATCCACTTCCATTAGGGAACGGTCAAAAAAATTATGGCACATATCAATTATTATAATATTCTTAAAATGTCCTCTTCTTCTTCCTTACAAACCAATGTTTAGCCACGGCTGCCGACGTCCGGCCACAGCTGCCGAAAGGCTGACGCTTCACCTATCTCTCACTGAAATTCCGGTCCTAAAAAACGACACCACCCCACACCACCGTACCCATAAAAAATGACAACAGCACTCCCTCCACGAATGCCAACTTTTCCACCATGCCGGACCTCAAGTCCGCCATCAGCTCCGCCAGTGACTTCACCCACCACCATACTCGACAGCATCTACACAATTTTACCAACTGAAAAAAGTATAAGAGAAACAAAATCACCACCATTGAACCCAGTTCCGTTCATTTCATGACCCATCAACACTAATACAACCTCCCAAGCCACCATCAGCCACCTAAGCCACCGTCATCATTTGCGACACCACTAATACGGGCGCCACAATACCCACCATAGCCCTCTAATCCCGGCCTCCACCACTTTCACCTTGTTCTCATTCACCAAGCACACCGCCTAAAGCGCAGTGGAGGCGTCATTTTTGCCGTGAAAGTTGCCGCTGCTCCGGCCACCTACTGCCCGTAAATCTCCCCACACCCACTCCGATTGGAATTAGATCCATAGAACCCGATTGGGATCTATGTCTAGATCTCGATCGGCGTGTTACACGGCCATTTCGGCATACACTCCGATTGGATTTGGATCCATATAACCCGATTGGGATCTAGATCTTGATCGGCGAGTTACGTGGCCACTCCAGCATAGCAGGTTGCTCTTCTTCTAGGCACTTGGCCTGTTTAGGATCGTTGATCACAATCACGGAATCAGAATGGCAATGGTGAAGATTCGCTCAGCTGATCGGAGGCCCTTGTAGAGGTGTCAAATGGGCCGGGCCTGGGCCTAATTTTTTATTTTTTTGTATTTTCTTGTTATTCAAGGTAAATGCTTTAATTACAATAATTTGTTGTTATTGTTTAAGCAAATTGTACTCTAGGCATGTCCAATATTCATAATTTAACGAACCTAATCTTTATCCTTTTATTTCATTATAAATCATATACATTGAAGATAAATATGTTTATAGGCCCTCCTCCTTTTATTCTGGCTTGGGATTGGCTGCTTGTAAACAAACAGGCGAAGTTACCTATTTTTTTATATATACGAAAAAATATCTATCTTGCTTGTAAAAACTTATTATATTATATTATATTATATATATATATATATATATATATATATATGAAAAAAGAACTATATTTTGTGAGAAATTTTATTCTTAAAACTTAAGAGAAGGAAAATAAAAAGAAATTACCTAATCATCCAGAAGTACTTCAACATCCGAGTCACTGCTCTTCCTATCATCAATCGGTTTATCTTGCTCGCGGTATTTCGCATCAAGATAATCCTTCCAACATACACATAGCTCGAGCGACTCGGGGTTAAGACGACTCCTCCTGTCATCCAAAACCCTCCCGCTCGCTGAAAATGCCGACTCTGAAGCAACCGTGGAGGCTTGCACTGGCAGTACATCCCGTGCAATTTGGGCTAAAGTTTTATACATGTTTTGATTTTGTTTTCAAAAATTTAACAAATTAAAATTAACCTGTTCTTGCATTGATAAATCAAATAATGATCAGTATTTGAATATACACCAATCTCATTAAAAGAGAAAAAAGTAGACGAACCTGCCGAATTAGAAGTACCTTCACCTGGTAGTTGTCTTGCTACTAGATGTTCAAAGCCCTTAAGGTATGGCGCATAATACCTCTCAGCAGTCGATGATGAAGCTCGTCCGCGCACGTCAGCAGAATTACGATAGAGGTTGAACAGTTCCTCAAATGTCTTGCTCACTTTCGCTGTGAGTGCGGTTGTGTCCTCTACTGGGTAGCACATTAATCTCGATATCTCTTGTATCGAGACGTTCACGCCATGCAACTTTAACCTAGGATCTAAACAAGTAGCAACAGTAAAAATAACAGGCAGTTCACTCCAATATTTATTAAACTTTTTATCCATCACTTTTACTATTTCTTGAAAGGGTCCTATATATCTCCATTTTGTTAACATTGTAGCCATCTTGAGAATTTCTATTACAGCGAGAGGAGAGGTGGGATAGTACGTACCAGACAATAAATTGGTAGACGTGTAAAATACCTCCAAAAATTCAGCTAGGTATGTGGCCATCTGCCATTCCTCTTGAGTTGGCAAGCCGGCTGGGAACAAGGTTAGTAGAAAATGCGTATAGACTTCTCTGTATGCCAGAATGTGTAAAAGCATATGGTATGTAGAGTTCCACCTGTGGACCACATCTGTAACTGCTCTCCTGCGAGGCATATTATATTCAACACACAACGTTTTAAATTGTTGTGTTCTCGGACTCGAACTATTAACATACGCTGTCATACCCCTCATTTTGACAAGAATATCTCCTGCAGCAGCTAAACCATCTTGAACAATTAAATTAATTATATGACAAACACAACGAACATGAAATAATTGACCAGAAAGTACAGGTTTGAGGCTCTCCTTTAAAGCATCAACAGCAGCTGTATTGTTAGAAGCATTATCAAAACTAATACTCATAATCTTATCCTTTAATTTAAACGTGGTACATGCTTTTAATATAATACTAGCAATGTTCATTCCATCATGCGGAAAAGGAAAGAGCTCGAAAGCGATGATTCTCTTGTGCATAATCCAATCTGCATCAATCCAATGGGCCGTCACACAAGTATAACTAACAAAAGTAAATAGAGATTGCCAAATATCAGAAGTAAGACTAACTTTACCGTTAAATTTATCGAAATAATCGATCAGGCGTGCTTTAGCAGCATTATACTGTCGGAGTGCATCGGATCTAGTTGTGTTTCTATGAACCTTTTTGTACAAAGGTTGAACGTATGTGTTCATATATCTAGAGTGCTTAGCATTATCGGCAAAAGAAAAGGCTTGTTCATCGTGAATAACAAATTCAGCGAGACCGTCTCTTTGCTCTCGCTGATTATAAACAAATAACTTACCGTCAAAAGATAACTGCGTTTGGGTAGGTTCGACGTGGCCTTGTCGAGGTGCACACTGAGGGTAATGCCTGTTAAGATGTCCATTACCACTACCAGACGAAAATAATTTAGCACAGTACTTACATCGAGCTTTTCGGATGCCGTCCACCATAACTTCATCAAAGTGATTCCAACACTCGGCTTTTTTTTTTCCTTTTGGACTTCTGGCTCATTACCGGAGGCATTGCTCGGCCCTTCTTCATCATGACCAGGCATAGGGTTAAGATTATGCCACGGAGTAGTAGCTTCGCCAACCGAGCTGCGTCCTTGACTATAATGCGGGGGGTCTTGATCAGGCGTGTATTCAAAATCTGGAATGTTTTGATTGAACTCCCAATTGGCTTGGGTATCTATCATACAGCCTGTACTCATTCGTCCAGGAACGTGGTGCTGGCATTGGTGCTGGTGGTGGTGTTTGTGATGATGATGATGATGTTTTTCGTGATGATGATCCACGCTTCAGTTTCTTCAGTAATCTAGCCATATTTGACGCTAAACTTTTTTACTAGATTGAAAAATAAAATTAGTAAGAGTAACTAAATACACAAGTATAAGAGCAGTAATTAGTAATTAGAAATAACAATTAAAAGAATTAAAGAGTAACAAATGAATCACTGAGGGTAATTCAAAATTAGAGAGAGTTAGTAATTAAAAAAAATAGTAATAGTAATTGATAAATATAAAAATTCACTAAATACTAATTACTAATTACTAGACAAAAGAATTAGAGAGTAACAAATTAATAAGATGAGTGATTAGTAATTAAAATTTAGTAAAAGTAGTAATTAGTAAACAAGAGTAATAATATGCAAGAGTACTAATAAGTAAATAAGAGTAGTAATTAGCAAGAGTAGCAAAGCTTGTAGAAATGTAGAATGTTTATATAAGAGAGAGTAAGAAGATTGGTGTGAAAAATTAGAGAGAAATTGTGTGAATTTATAGATTTTTGAAACTTCACAAAAGACCAAAATACCTCTAAAAACTATCTGTTTATAGTTGTTGGGGAGGGTAAGAGTGTAAAAACCTTAAAAGAGTTGAAAAAATTAAATTGGACCAAAATACCCCCCAAACTAGCCGTTATTTTGCTGTTGGGGGGATAAAGTGAAATTTAGGGGGAAAAAAAGGGAAATAAATCCTCTGGGGGGAAAGGGGGGAAAATTGAATTTGAAAAGTAAAGAAAAGAAAAGGGCCAGATTCGGGCCAGACCCGGGCCGGGCCAAACCCGGGCCACTTTCGGGCCACGGTTCGGGCCGAGACAAACCCGGGCTTTTTTGGGCCGAGCCTAACCCGGGCTTTTTTCTCTAAAATTCAAGCCTGGTCCAGGCCCAGGCCCTAAGCCCTAAAAGGCCAGGCCTCTACTATTCATTAAGGGGGCCGGGCCAGAAGGGGCCTGGTCGGGCCAGCCCGGGAGCCGCCCAGCCCGTTTGACAACTCTAGGCCCTCGTTAGGTTTATCCCCGACCAACTACTCCTTCAAAAAGGAATTTTATCCGTCACTTTTACTCGCCATGTCTGAAGATGACATACCTCACCACTTGAAAAATCACGCCCTCCGGCGACCTGAAGACCGTGGAAGGTACAATTTTTACGAGTAGCTCACCCGAAGCTCAACCGGTTTCTGGTGAACTGAGAAGTATGTTGTTCAGTGATGGGTGGTGAAAATGAATTATGGTGGTAAAGAATTGCTGGTTGGGTAAATTTACATTCTTATGAGGGTATTACCGTCATTTTTCTTACTCCTGTTAATTCTTTGAATGGAGAAATAAAAAAAGTGTAATTTAGTGTAATAAAATAACTTAGTAGGTGCCGTGTGTAGTTTAGGGCAAACATCAGGAGTGCTGAATGTAATTTATCCATATTTTTAATCTTGATTACTTCACACCGTCTAAATTCTAGTTTCTCGTCCTATCAAATTAATTATTATTAAATATATAAAGTTTAATACGTCTTGGCACGATTAGTTTTTCGGTAGACGTAGTACATGGAAAAGTAGACTAGTAGAAAATGATAAAATTAATTTTTGAATTGTCTGCTCCACTTGAATTGATTAGTTCCGATACCATGTGAAAGTATTAAAACCTAAACCAATCGACTATAGAGAGAGATGCCTACAAGGCTTGTATATTAAAGGGATAATTACAGCAGTGTCCCTAAGGTTAGGGTAAAATTACAGTCAAGTTTCAAAATGTAACATGCCGTGATCAAAATGTTAAAAGAGTAACACTTGTATCCATCTGTCAGGGTTCCATCCAAAAAAGTGTAATTTTTTTATGATGTCATCATTATGTACTTTAAAAATGGTAATGCTGTCCTTGTACAGTATATACTGAATAATTTTTATAATTTTTAAATTAAGATATCAAACCCTAATTTTTTAAAATTAGGGTTCTGAAATCCCAATTTAAAATTAGGCTTTTGAAACCCTGAAATTAGGAGGATTTCAAACTCTGATTTAAAAATTAGGATTTCAAAAGCCTAATTTTCAAATTAGGATTTCAAAACCCTAATTTTCAAATCAGTGTTTTGAAACCTTAATTTGGCCAGAATGTCACTGGATAAGTGGTTATACGAAAGGTCGAGGTAACCGAGGCTTGGAGGTTGTGTAACGGCGGTTGTGTAGGAGAAAGAACTTGGAGATTGGTGATGGTGAGAGTCGTCGGTGGAAGATTGGTGATGGTGAGAATCGCGATTGGTGATGGTGAGAATCGAGCCAGTGAAGGCGTTGAAGTGGAGGCTCAACCAGCGCTGCTTGCGATTGGTCTGTTTTTGTGCTTTTTTGCTCGATCTGTCGGCGTCTTCTTCCTCTTTTCGATCGACTCTATGTTTGCAGATGTGTGCAAAATTTGAATGTTACAGAGAAGAATGAGCTGAAACTGGAGCTTTGCATTTTGTAGACTAGAGATGAAGTAGGCCGGCAACAATAATCACTGGTTCTTTTCCCCGGCAGGCGAAACTCGGGGCTGACAAAGTGGAGGAGTTCTAAACGGATGGAGGAGTTTCAGTCGAACAATGCTCCGAGTGAGTCATCGAGGCTAGCCTGACAGAGGTCAAAAGTTGGATTTCAGTCAAAGTCGCGGCGGCGGCGGCGGCGGCGGCGGCGGCGGCGTGGTGGTGGAGGAATAGAAGATGATGGTGAAGCAGTAAAGAAGAGCCAGTAAGGTCCCCTCCCCCCCCCCCCCCCAAAGTTTGATTTTCCGTTTTAGATGAAGTAATGGCATTGAAAAAAAAATAAGATTCCAACTTAGTGGCAGTAACGTCTTTTGATTAAAACCGTTAGGGTTTTTTATGATTTCGTGGGGTCAACCGATATAAGTGTAATTTGTCCAAACTAATGGACAAGCCTGTAATTTCACCATAACATCAGTGACACTGCTGTATCTATCCCTATATTAAACGAGTATTATATATTAGAAAAAGTTTTGGTTCTTATCCGGCTTGAATGAATATTCTTCCTACTTCCTATATAACGATAATTAATAGTCGCTAAATATTTGTAGTGACTTTTACTCAGCGACGTTGAAAAAAAAATCTGAAAGTTTTAACAGAAAAGTTACTAGAAACAGTTACCGACTAATAATTGTCATGATGAACGGGATTGAAAGAAGATTATTGCAACTCGGTAACAGCCAAAAATTTGTTTTAAAATATATATTATGTACATGATGCGAAACTTTTACATCCCTCACCACCTATATTTTCACGAGCGAGAACTCTCATCAAACGTATTCAATCGTAATGGTCGATAGAGAATATTACACGTACGAGAAAGCGGATCACTTGGATGACTCCCCAGCCATTCCCAACCGAAATGCAAGTTTCATTCTTCGTTGTGTCACCTGCAATTAATCAGGATTATGGAATGACAAAAAACATCAAACGGACCAGCACTGTTTAACGGGACGAAAGGTATCTATTTTCAGTGTAAATTGGCCCCTAAAAAGTAAAATCAAGTGCCCACCAAGTGGCACTTTGTGGTCCGCTCCAGTACCGACGTCCTCGTGTTTATCCAATCGAGACCGACATCTTCGGGTCCCACAAGTACAACCTCTCACGTTCTTACCCACGTGTCCATCCTTTACTGGTCAAGCACGTAAACGCATCACAGCGTGTCTCCCTCTTGCCTTCCCCCTTTCCCTTTTCCCACATTCCCGTCCCGCGTCAAGGATAAGCACGCTACTCGCCCTAAGCATCTGACACCTGGAATTCCATCCATCTGTTCGTACACGTGTTAAGGAAACAGAGCGCGTTCGTTAACCGCGCAGAATTTGAGATTTTGGGCAACTTCACCCGGATTTTATCTTTTGTAATATTTAATTTAATAAACACGTCGGTTAAACAAGTGTACTGGATTGGGTTGTGGGCCTTTGGGCTTCTCTGACGACTAATAAAGAAGACACAAAGCTTAAATCGCGTCACCTCCGCGTCGAGAATGTCCTATAAAAACCTCCCAAGTCCTCCATTGCGGAACCATCTACTTTCTTACGACTAAGCTTTGGCATCTTTCAACTTGATCAAACTTTCGTGTTACACTCAGATTTTTGCGTTTTTTGATCTCACTGTGTTGAGGTAATTGAAATGGCTGAGGAGCATCAGAAGGGCGAGTACGAGGGTGGCGAGACTGAGGTGAAGGACAGGGGGTTGTTTGACTTCATGGGCAAGAAAGAGGAGAAGAAGCGGTGTGAGGAGGAGGTGATCGTGACGGAGTTCGAGAAGGTTCAGGTGTCCGAGCCGGAGCCGGTTAAGATCAAGGAGGAGGAGAAGCATGGTCTGCTTGAGAAGCTTCACCGCTCTGGTAGCTCCTCTAGTAGCTCTGTAAGTTCTTTTTCCAAATCTAGTACCTTAATATTTTAGACTCTTTTTTTTTTATTCAAGATCTTGATCAACAATGTTATGATCATTTACAGAAGAATATAATACATAAGACGTTTTGCCTGCACACAGGCACTTGCCACTTTTTATGTAGTCCAACCATCACCCAAGATTGCCGATCATATTTGCTTGAATTGTCCCATAATTACTAGTTATTGTTGGATTTAAGAAAAATCAGTTGGTCAAATGGATGCTCTATGCTGGTGGAATTAAAGGATCTGACTTCTCAACATTAAATATGATGATTTAATAATGCCAACTCTGCTCTTGATGATATCATTTTATGGTTTCTTTATTGAGATATGTTGATTAATGTTTATGGAATCATGCAGTCGAGCGATGAGGAAGAGGTAGAAGGAGAGAAGAAGGAGAAGAAGAAGAAGAAAAAGAAGGGACTCAAGGAGAAGGTATCGGGAGGAGATGAACAAAAGGAAGAAGAGAAGAAGGAGAAGTACGAGGACACGTCCGTGCCCGTCGAGAAGTACGAAGAGGTGGTGCCTCAAGCAGAGCCCGAAGTACCAGCAGAGGAGAAGAAGGGTTTCCTAGACAAGATCAAGGATAAGCTGCCCGGAGGGCACAAGAAGCAGGCCGAGGAGGTGGTGGTCGTCACCGCTCCTCCCCAGGTGGCTGCCGCCGAGTGCGCCAGCCCCGACGCCGAGGCCAAGGAGAAGAAGGGCATTTTGGAGAAGATCAAGGAAAAGCTCCCTGGGTACCACCCCAAGAGCACTGAAGAAGAGAAGGAGGAAAAGGAAAAGTGCTAGAGGAATGCCAAGTGTGGTTCCTTTTGAAAAGCAAGTATTGTGATTGTGCCTCTTTTTCTGCTTTGGAGACTGATATTATGGGCTATGGGGTCATTGCTTTCGATTTCCTGTGTCAATTCTGTTTAGGGTTTCATACCGGTATTTTGGTCCTTCGGTTTGTAGTTTTTTCCCCCTTATTTTGAGAGACTTTGGTTGTAATATTTGGTTGGTGTGGAAAAAGCAAAAAAGTAAGGAAAAACGTTACATCTTTTCTTGTGGAAATAGTAAATACTAGTTGCTTTTGGACTTCTGCTCTGATTTTACATGATTTAGATTGCTACTGCTAATGTTATCAATGTTATCGTGACCCTAAAGAGAGCATGACTTGGGCAGGATGTAAGCGATGATGGCGCTTGATCCCCACCCAGGAGCAATCAGTTCCGTCTCTTTTTTCAAAAGCAAAAAAGTTGATGGAGAGAGTATTGAAAATTTGTGTGGATAGACGTTCGGAGTCTTCTGCAAGTTGGCGTGGTACTTCGCTGTGTGATTCAAGTATCTCTTAATTAAATAAAACATCTTGTTCTAAATAGAAATAAAATAAAAAATAAAAAGTTGGCGTGGTACTTTAGAGGTACCAAATTGTTTGTTTAGTGCAGGGTGACGAAGGCAAAGCAGAACTGGCTAATAAGCATTGATTGCCACCTGATTCATAGTATTTTTTTGGCCATCGTTGAATTTTGATGCTTGAAAGAATTACCTACTAGTCGCAGGAGCTCAGACCATGCACTCAGGTTGAGGAAGATTGTTGTCTACTGATTGTAGGAACGAAGCAGTAATGAACACACATGTATTGTGGTTCTACTGTTGAACCAAAATTTTTATTAGCTCACGGGCTTGATCGCTACGAACGTATAAAAGTTTGGAAACATTAATAGAACACGTTCTATCATTCTTAAATTTTCTTAACGCATATGTCAAGATTCTCATTGAGAATACCTAAAATGCGAAAGATCATCAAACCTAAATTCTGTGTAACAATTTTGCCGAAGAAGCAGCCTAGTTATTAACAAGACGAACCTTGTCAATAACTATCTTATTCGGAGCAACCCAAGATAATTATGCTCTTATGCCAACTTGAAGCCATTGGGAGCTGACAAAATAGTCCTTGAAAATCATAAATTTAAAAACAACAAGAAATTCTAAGCCGACTGTAAGCTCTATATATGTAGGATGATGATGATGACTGCAAGAATCACATTCCTTTACGGATTCGGACTTAACAAAAATGAGTAGCAGAACGCCCCCACGACCGTCGCTCTGTTCACTCCTCGTTGCCCTGTTTGGTTGTATTTTTATTGCGGTTATTAGTGCTAATGGAGAGTATTTGATCGGAGTAGGAAGCTACGATATGACAGGTCCAGCTGCCGGGGTGAACATGATGGGTTACGGTAATCTGGAGCAAAACACAGCCGGTATACACTTCCGGCTGAGAGCTCGGGCGTTCATTGTAGCTGAGAGCTCAAATGGTGCAAGGTTTGCGTTCGTCAACCTTGATGCAGGCATGGCTTCGCAACTTGTCACCATCAAAGTACTCGAGCGACTTAAAAAGAGGTAAGCTTAATTCGTAGGCCAAATTAGTACCAAAGAACTGCTAATCATTCTCAGACCAGAAGATGGCACGAGCTTCAATTCTATTGAAGTACGTATGGCTTATTTTTATTGTAGGTACGGGAAAGTGTATAACGAAGATAATGTAGCAATCAGTGGCACCCACACTCATGCTGGTCCTGGGGGCTATTTACAGTATGTGGTTTATTCGGTTACTTCACTTGGTTTCGTTCAACAGTCATTTGATGCCATTGTTACTGCTATCGAGCTGAGCATTGTCCAAGCTCATGACAGTCTTAGGCCAGGTTCCGTTTTCATCAACACAGGTAAACAAATAGTGTTTTTGTCCTATCTGTCGTTGCTTTCGTATTGGCCCTACTTCCTAATTTCTACGCGTAAAACTGTCAAACAATGGACCATTTCTTGTCACTTCGGCAACTTTAATCACCCTTCTCTAACGAGGGCCAATAAAAGGTCAATCAAGGGTGGTCAGGAACTGAATGGTCTCCGAAGTGAGGCAGGCTAAATTTTACGTTCAAACTCACCTACAATTTTGTCCCTCAAGGACACGATATCAACAAAATATCGTTTTAGTTGAAATCTTTTCAGAAGGGCGTGAACAGAGCCCCGTGCAGAGTTTTGTTTGCTTACACATTTTCCGCTGTTTTGTTATCAAGCACCAAATACAAATGACTACACTACGATGCTTTTGTAGGTGATTTGATGAATGCAGGAATAAATAGGAGCCCAAGCGCATATCTGTTCAACCCTCCAGAGGAGAGAGCCCGGTATCCACGCAACATTGATACGCTCATGACCCTTCTCAAGTTTGTGGACGGAAAGAGTGGGGAGAGCATAGGAGCATTCAGCTGGTTTGCGACCCATGGAACCTCTATGAGCAAAGATAACAAGCTTGTTAGCGGAGACAACAAGGGAGCTGCTGCTAGGTTCTTTGAGGACTGGTTCACTTCTACCTTCAAGAAGACTTCCACTAGCATCAACCATTCGACTAAAACATCAAGTAAGAATGTACATAAGATCATGGATTTGAATATTGTTCACTATACTGCTATATTGGCCAAGCTGGTCAAAAACCGTTAGGACTAACTTGCATTGTTGACTTGGTTGTGCAACTTTTAGAGAAAGCACAAGCAATCAAGGCCACAGGAGGACAACCTTGCAGTAAAACAGCCAGCCAAGGGTTCAAGGTGAGGAAGAATGATGGCTCCCGATTTGTGGGAGCTTTCTGCCAATCAAACGTAGGGGATGTCAGTCCAAATGTGCTAGGAGCATTTTGCACTGACAGTGGCTTACCCTGTGACTTCAATCATTCATCATGCCATGGCAATGACCTGCTTTGTGTGGGTCGCGGACCTGGGTAATTAACACTAATTTATCTGACTCTGCTTGAGCTTAAGTGACTTGATCTCCATAACACGGGGCTTGCAAATTGCAATGCTTTTCAACAGTTACCCAAATGAAATTCTCAGCACAAAGATTATTGGGGAGAGGCAGTTCCAGGAGGCCGTCAATTTATTCACGACTGCCAGAGAAGAATTAAGTGGGAAAATCGACTACCGACATGTGTATTTGAACTTCACGGATATTGAGGTTGAATTAGAGGGAAACAAGGTAGTGAAAACATGTCCAGCAGCACTTGGCCCAGGTTTTGCAGCTGGAACTACTGACGGGCCTGGTGCTTTCGGTTTTCAACAAGGTGACACGAAGGTTAGTATTGTCTAGTTTTTACTGCAGGTGTAATCTGCAACTCAAGTTACGTAGGTTAGAAAGTACAACCAACTAATCAACAGTGTGGTATTTTGGCCCTCAACTAGCTATGTCCTAACTTTATTAGGATGGTAAAACGAGCGAAACAATGCTCGTGCTACTCGAGGCCAAATGCCACAAGTTCATAGAATCAAAACCCCAAGCTTGACTACATTTAAAATCACAAGTTACTGAGCTGAACCTATAAGTTGCTCATTGCGCAATATGCTGTCAAACTACTCGAGATCCTTGCTGATTGCTGTATAATCGAGCCAAATTGTAAGCCCAATTTCATCTTGATAGCATTGTCAAGCCAAGCTTGATCGATCTCTCGTTAGGCTCTGTTTGACAAAACTTTTTTTTTTGGTCTTCAGTTTCAAAAAAAATAAAATTAAAGAGCAATTTCATTTTTTTTTTACCAAAACAAATGGGTGTTTGATAACCCAAATTTTTTTGTGGTTTTGCGGTGACAGTGGTAGGGCGTGGTGGTGGCTGCTGGCGGTGGTTGCCGATGACCAGCGGTGGCCGCCGGCCGCCAGCAATCGCCGGGGGTGGCTGCCGGCGGTGGGACGGTGGTGGTCTAAAAAAAAAACACAGAAAAAAATAATTTTTGAAAATTTTAAAAACAGCCTTAATTTAAAAGCTGGATTTTTAGACTAAAGGGGAAATAAAAAAAAAAAGGTTACCAAACGCGCTTATTTTTTCCAATTTTCAAAATTGAAAAAAAAAGTGAAAAAAAAAAAGAGTGGCAAACGGGACCTTGGTAGTATTACTTTCCTGCAATTTAGGTGCTTTCTTTTCCATTAATGTTAAGCAAGTGACCTATTATCTGTGCAGATCAATGACTTCTGGAAGAGGGTAAGAGACTTCCTAAAAAAGCCAACCCGGTACCAAGTGGATTGTCAAAAGCCCAAAGCCGTTTTGCTCGACACGGGTGAAATGTTTGAACCATACGCATGGGCGGTAATGCTTATAAAGTTTACTGCACTTGTTCACTCACACTTTCAAAATACTATCCTTTTATTATTAGCCTGCCAGAAAATCCCACCCACTATTTCTAACTTGTTTAAATGAAACGTAATCACAGCCAGCAATTCTTCCGATTCAAATGCTCAGGTTGGGGAAGCTGATCATACTATCCGTACCAGGAGGTAAGTAGTGCTTTTATCATATTATTATGATTATGATTATAGGGTAAATTACACTAAACACCCCTGAGATTTTACGTAATTACACTCCACTACCGCTATCTTTAAAAATTACACTCCGACCCCCCGAGGTTTGTACCCGCATTACACACAACTACACACATTTAACGGCAGGGCCAACTCCGTGAAAAGATTCCCTGATACATTACTTTATGTAATTTTCATACCCAAAATACCCCCCATTTGTCCTTTACTCACCTGTGTGGTCTTCTTGCAGTAGTGGGTTTTCAACGCTCCACACTTCACGGCACTCATACAACCACACTCACACTTGCTCTCAGCAAACACACTTCCTCACCCATATACTTATTCATCCACTCCACCAATGTATACACACACGAACAACTCCCTTGCACAGCAGCATGTGCTGCTCCTCTCACAACCCACCTGCATTCATGGCAGTCACCACGGCTACCTCATTAACTCTCATCCTTCTTTCACCAAAAACCCATGAACCCACACCCATATACACACCTTTCCCTGAACCCACTCTCACTAAACTCATCTCCATGCCATCACCAACATTATAGACAGTTTGTGCCTCCCTTCTATCTAGAAGCAGAATTGAAGAAGATTTGATTTTATTTTGAAAACCAACTTACTGAAATGAGCAAGCTGAAGCTTCCAAGAATGGCACTGGTGGCATTGGAGGAATCGGAGGCAAATAAGGCATTGGTGGTAATCGAGGCATTGGCGAAAGCCTAAATGGCGGTGGTCTTGGGTCACCGGTGCAGGTACATGCACAGGCATAGGTGAAGCTGACCTTGGTTTTAAAAAAAGTGGCATTTGTGGAATGCTCAAGAGCCTGGAACCTGGAGTGAAAGCCAAACACAAACCCTTGCTATAGAGCCAAAGGTTTTCGACCCTACCTCTGTGTATAGCAGTGACTTCACTGCTACGATGACTATATCTTCCTTCTGAACATCTGCTTGGACATTCAAGATTCTTAGATGGGTCAGCCTGACACTGATTTTGGGACGTAATGTTGGAGGAAAGGGAGTGGGTAACAAGGAGGAGTCTCGAAATAGGAGGCCGGATGAAGTCATCGCCATAATAATGTGTGAATCCAACGAAAGGGTGTCAAATTCATATATGGTAGAGTACAGGGGTGGGGTGTATGGCCATGGAAACAACAAGTGGTGGAGGCTTAAGCAGTTTAGTAGACTTGCTGTCAGATTTTCACAGGGTCAAGGAAGGTCCTGAGAGTCCTTTTACTATAGTTTCTTACTCGAGAGGCAGGGTCCTGAGAGGCTGTGTTTGAGTGTGTGTTTTCAGCTGTGTGCATGTGTGTGAGCGCCTGTGTGCTTGCATGTAAACTGTGCTTTCATGCCAATAATTTCCAAAAACAAGTTTTCCCTCCAAAATTTCAAGAAAACAGTCCGAGGGGCATTCATGTCTTTTTGCATTACACCATTAACACCGTAAGAGAAAAAGTTATTTTTTGAGCTGAGTGTAATTTTTAAAGATAGCGGTAGTGGAGTGTAATTACGTAAAACTTCAGGGGTGTTTAGTGTAATTTACCCATGATTATATGAACCCCTTTTTGCTACTTCCCCAGCCATCTAAAATGCACGATATAGCGAAAAAGGGTATGCATCTTAGCGTCAGCAATGAACTCTAAAAATTCTAGAGGCGTGCAGAATTCACAACAATGGCTGGCAGGAGACTGAGAGAAGCGGTTAAGGAGACGCTGACAAGTAATGGAAATGGAGAGTTTGATGACGAAACACACGTCGTAATAGCAGGCTTAACGAACACTTACTCGCAGTACATAGCAACTTTTGAAGAGTACAAGCAACAACGATACGAGGTAGGCAAACTTATTCACCACATTTTGCCAAATGTACATCAAGGAGCTTCACTCTTCTCCTTATAGTATAAATAAGTATGGTTCTGGGATTAGCAAAACTACATCGAGTCTGCAGAACTGCAGTATGTAGTATCAATGGACAAGTGATTTATATACTATTGCTTCTTTGTGCTAATAAGACAAAAAAACTAACTCTTCCTGCCTGCGCATATGTACAGGCTGCTTCAACACTCTACGGTCCTCACACATTATCAGCATATATCCAAGAATTCAACAAATTAGCAAAAGCAATGGCACAAGGAGAAAACATTGTTCCCAAAGGACCATCACCTCCGGATCTCTCCTCAGTCCAACTCAAACTCCTTTTAGACCCTTTTGGTGACTCACCACCACCCGGTGTGAATTTCGGTGATGTAAAACAAGACATCCATCCACCAAAAGGTGGCTCGTTTAACAAAGGGGATAGAGCAAGTGCCACATTTTGGAGCCCAACACCGAGATATGACCTATTGACGGAAGGAACTTATGCAGTGGTAGAGATGCTTCAAAGGGAACGGTGGGTACCAGCCTATGATGATGATGATTTCAGCTTATTCTTTAAGTGGGGAGTAGATAACAGTACCTTTTATGGATCCGCAACCATTGAGTGGGAACTTCCCGAAGATGCCAGCCCAGGTGTTTACAGGTTAAGGCACTTTGGTTCAACAAAGAAAACGAAAGACTCCCCAAATACATACTTTACTGGTGCTTCCAGTGCATTTACAGTGTCTTGAGAATGCAGTATGTTCACTATCTATTGCCAAACGAAACACAAATAAGATCACCACAAAATTACTGCTTTAAATTATATTTACCTAAATGATTCATTTTATTATACCAGCAAAATTCACATGTAAGAGCACCAGAATTCTGTCGTTATTACAGTGAAGCTCTTACCATATTAAGCGCTGATAGTGCTAAAGACACACGAGGATAACATCACAGGAACTTTAGGCAGTTGTCCATCCAAATCACGCATCTAAGACTCTTCCCCCCTAAAAGTAAATCAAATGCCTTATTGATGTCTTCAAAGCGCACTTCGTGTGTGACAAATTCATCCAGGCGCAGTTCCTGGAAGTGTTTATAAACACGAATAGAGAAATCACATAATGATTATATTCTAAATATAAGACTATTGCATTTTAACCAGCAGGGTTGTAGATGACCATAACTACAGTAGAGTTAAACAGTAGCTGGAACGGCTACCTACGAGGGTATCGAACAATTGGCAAGAGTCTGTCAATAGTTTTGAATTTGAACTCTGCAACCAAGACTAGGAGAGGAAACAAAACCAAAGATAATTGGCTAACATTTTAAATTACCTTGTCCATGTAACGTTTAAGGAGAATAGGTACGTCAGATTTTGGCTTGAGACCTCCAAACAAGGACCCAGAAAGGGTTTTACCATGATGAAGGACCTCAAAGGAACTGAAGTTCAATTGTGACCCTGGCTTGTCCACTCCCAGCACAACTGTCTTTCCCCATCCCTGAAGTTACGTTGTAGTCATGTAGGGCACCCAAGAAACTATGAAGTACGAACGCATGACTGAATAATAAAAATCCTTCATAAACCATACACGTAGATATATATATATATATATATATATATAGAGAGAGAGAGAGAGAGAGAGAGAGAGAGAGAGAGACCTTTCGGCAGCTATCATATGCTTCACGCACTAGCGATGATAAACCAACACACTCAAAGCAATAGTCAGCGCCCCCATCAGTCATCTCAATTATCACCTATTTTATTTGGAAAATGAACAACCAGACACAGAAGAATTGATTAATTCTCGACCCAGATAACTTGCACTGGACATAATGATTAAAAAAACACCCGCATTCTGTTCACGTTCTATAGAAAAAAAAATCGTCCGGACAACCACATAAAAGTGTTCAATAAATTGGTTTGACCACCTGCAGAGTCTAACAGAGAGAACAAAGAGACCTCCAAGTAAAAGCTATATGCTGCCACAATGAATTATAATATTTAATGGCTCTAAGCTTTCAAAGCGTAAATCTCCTCCTCCACGGTGTTATAGTTGTACTACCATCTAGAAATCTCATGAATCCTCACATGACCAAGCAAATGCTGCCTCCTCATGGGTTATTAAAAATTCTAATCTTGTTGGATAGAGATATGATCATGAAAAGCATATTTACATTTTCAGCATTTAGCCGATTAGTATCCCATTTCAGGCATCAAGATCAACAGTATGAGAAGATATAAAACTCAAGACAAGATGCACGAGTCAAGATGTCTACCTGGCTGACAGTTTTATTCCCGCATTCTTTAGAGTTCACAAAGTCAGTGACTCCAAATTTTTTCCCTAACAAACAGAAAAGATAATGTTGTCAAAATCATGTAAACAAGCTAAATTCGGAACACTGGCTTTTTATTCCCTCAAAGGTCTATCAGTTATTGTGTAAGATACTAAATCAATAACATATTTGAACACCTCTCTAGCTGCACAAAGACAGAAACCACAAGAATCATAAATTATACACCTATTTCAAACTTGTCTGGGTTCACATCCACACCAATAATTCTGGTTGCGCCACATAGCCTTGCTCCCTCAGCTACCTGCATCATGAAATCATGACCATTGTGCTCTCTCAGCATTCAAAAGGGAACATCAATACGAGTTGCACAAACAACCATAGTATTCTAATAATAGCTTCAAGACCATACTGCCAATCCAATTGCTCCTAGCCCAAATATAGCAACCGAGGATCCTGCTTCTACGTTTGCTGTTCTCCAAGCAGCACCTACGCCTGCACACCCAACTTGTATTTAGAGATGCATTAACGATTCAAACTTAAAGGAAAGGAATGACTCCATGTATAACTGAAAGAGAGCGGAGTGGATGCAACTCATTATAGTGAATTTAGTTAATGAAAATCTCTTTCATAAACAGAGTTTCTTAACAAATGAACAAATAACAAGAAGGCCATTTTCATATATTGAATTTCTGTCAAGTGCTCGATAGTTTTTATGTCTCGCACAGAGAATAGAGACAACCAAGCTGACTATTGCAACACGTTCTGGAAAAGTACTTTTGACATTCAATTGATACTGCCAATACATGTTACAGTCCATGTAAGATGGTCATAAATCATACTAAGGTTAGCATGCTCTTTCCTGAATTCCAGTTACCTTTGCAGTTAGTTTCATCATTATCTGTCTTGATCTGACTGAATTTGTATTTAGAAAGTCTGATTCTTGTTTCTAGCAAACATCAAAAAGTTTGATACTGCTCCGGGTCATTCTCCTCCAACTTCTAGGTACGGAGAGTTATTGAGCATGAACATAAGCTTCAGTTGTTTGTAGCTAACATAAGTTTCAATGCTCATTTTTTAACTCTTTTATCTGACAAGTAGCTGCTTGAAATAATTCCAACCAGTATTACCTGTAGAAACACCACAACTGAGGAGGCATGCTCTATTTGGCGGGATAGCAGGATCAACTTTTGTTAAATGGGCAATGTCAACCACCGTATACTCGCTAAAACTCGATACGTATAGAAAATGGTACACAGTATCTCCATTAAGGTCGGTGAATCTGCTGGTTTCATCTCTATGCGTCCAAGGAGAGACCTTGAAAGGTAATTTTGTACATAGGTTGCTTTTCTTGGATCTGCAGTCCGTACATTCTCCACAATCTGGCAAAAATATTGGGATGACGGTGTCTCCTTCTGTCAAATCAGCTACGTTCTCGCCGACGCTCTCCACAACCCTTCAGTTTAGGTTATATGATTAAAAAGCATAGATCAGGACTCTTGCATAGCCCTCATAGCTCAAATGATGCCAAACAAAATCGCCAAAGCGTAGAACGGGACACGATTGAAACTAAATGGTTGGTAGCACCACCAAGGCAAAAGAACCACGAAAGACAAACTCAAGTCAAGAAAATCTTGTTCACTTAAACTCAAAAAGCATCCTCATATAGTCTTGCACACACATACCCATGTGCGCAGCTGAGTAAAGCATCGGGACTTAATTCCAGTTTTCTCTCGAAATACGTAAGATTGAGGTCTGATACTAGTAAACTCCAGATAAGTTATCCACACTAAGATAAAAACTAGTAGAAAACATCCATCCTGCACGTTAGTTTCAATCACAAACGGTAGTTACATAACAATATGACATATATTTATGTTTTTACCCACTTTTAAATGCATTCGAAGAAATTTATCACCCAAAAATTTGAGAACGGAGATAATCTGCTGAAACGCATGCAGTAAACCAAGAATGCTACACAGTCTCTGAGTTCGCAAAAAATAAGCATCTTGAAAATCACGATCATCATCGTAGCCAATATGGAAAAGGATTTTAAGGAACAATAATCTTATATATCCTTGTAAGGAGATAAATGTAACAACATAGGAACCTATTTACAGAAATTGGGGTCAAAATTAAACATGTCAATTGTGATGGTAAAAATCATAGGAATTAATTAAGATAACAAAATAGACAGTAGAAATGACTTCCAGATGCATAATGTTACGTGCATTTAGCATTTTTCATTGACTTTACAAGACACCATGAACAAGCAGTCCAACACTGACGTTGACCGACAATTCTAACACGCGAAAAAGCAAAATTAATCGACGAGAAACTAAAAATAAAAAAGGTTACCCGTAAGCTTCGTGGCCGAGAATTCTGGGGAAATATCCAGGAGGATCCTTCAAAGAGAGCCAAATATTCAAAGAAGCAAGTCAAAAAACCAAACAGCGATTAACCAAACATTTGAAGAGCTAAATATTCAAATAAACAAGCCAAAAAAAACCATATAACGAAGCATTTCGCGCGGATAAATTCACAACATGATATTCGTACTTTCATTTTCCAGAAGGTGATGTCACTGTAACAGAGGGAGGTGCATATGATCTTGATGCGAACTTCGTGAGAGCTCGGCGGGGCCACCACCACCTCCTCCATCACCAGCGGCTCCCCTGCTTTTCGCGCCACCGCAGCTGCACCGACAATCAACCGTCCGTCAGTTCTCGTGTGTGCAGTTTCACGCATCAATATGTGTGCACACGAATCGAGTTAGAAGTGTACCCCTGCACCGAATGGGCTTGCCGGCGGTGCCGGACGGCTGTTTCTCCTCCTCTGCCATTGCGACCAGAAGTTTTCTACCTCACTGCTTTGAACGTGTGTGTGAGGGAGAGTCTTCGTCTCGTATCAGTAACTACCACTCTCAAGCGAGTAGTTCAGTATTCAAATCGTCGTTTCCTGACGCGACGAAGTATCTTTCTGATGCCGTATGTCACCGGCCTGCCCCAAAAACCAAAATATTCAACGTGACGTAGACGAGAACGAGGAAGACTTAAACAATAGTTACCTATAAAAATATCAGGATATGGTCTGAATTTATTTACTCCGTATTAAATTAAACAAGAGTGCGTTTGACACTCTTACTGATTTTTTTTCCAATTTTCAGTTTTGAAAATTAGAAAAAAAAAAGTGTATTTGGTAACCATTTTTTTTTCAATTTAAAAAATCAGTTTTTAAACTGAAGAGTAGAAAAAAAAAATTCAGAAACTGATTTTTTTTTTTCACTTTTGGTTTTTTTTTTTGAGACCACCACCACCACCCTCCCGCCGCCGACAGCCACCTCCCGCCGCCGGCGACCACCTCCGGCCGCCGGCACCACCGCCGGCAGCCACCAGCCACCATCGGCCACCACCACCGGCGCCACCTCCACGCCGGCCACCACCGCCACCGCAAACCACTCAAAAAAAAAGTCAAAATAAAAAGGGTTACCAAACACCCAAAAAAAAACTCAAAAAAAAAAGGTTATCAAACACCCACTTGTTTTTGTAAAAAAAAATAAAATTAAACTGCTCTTTAAAAACTGAAAACCAAAAAAAAGTTTTGTCAAACCAACCCTAAGTGTTCGGACTAAAATTAAAAGCATGCGCATTGACCAGAGACGTAATAGCCCTACGTTTCAAGCCAAAAAATCGGGGAACCGTATTTCAAGGACCTAGAAGACCATTACATATATATGAAAATCTGATAAGACTATCACATATATCTGAGAATCTGACGAGATTACATACATCCCCGTACCTACGTCGAGGTGATAGAGTACAAAAAGTTCGCGCATGAAACACATGCAGGATAAGGACGTATATTTTTCCTTAATAAAAAACGACTGATAGAAGATTCGAATTCAGGTAGTATGCTTGGATTGAGACCTTAAGATCTACGGAACCAATTCCTCGTTGGTACAAGTCACAATTGTGAGTTATGCGAAAGATAATATGAAGCTAATAGATAACGTTTGACGTTGACAAAAGTGTCTGTGTTGGGGAGTCAAGATGGGCAAATTGCAATCAAAGTAAATTAGAAAAACTTAAAATCACCATATTCTTTTTCAAAAAATTATTCATTTAGCAATAGTAAAAATCATTCTAAAGAATCTTTGGCTACGGTCGTATCCACTCAATAATTATTTGCTGCCAAACTTGTTTCACTTTAGTTTTTAGCATGTCCTTAAGATACTTTGACTTCTCAAATAAAAGTCCGATAACCATTAAAGACGATTCTCTATCCCTAAAATCTAAAATGGTCATTAATTCTGGAGGTCTTGTATGTTTAGTGCCAAATTTTTGTCAATAAAATTTATTGATGGAGATTTTTTAGGGAACAAATTTATTTTGATATTCAGGTTGCAGGATAATGATTACAGTTTATCATGTACTTATGATGAATAGTTGCTAATTATGGATAGCGATATTTCTATTAACACTTTTAATAATAGATTTTTAATAATATTTTTTAGAAGTACTTCTTATTAAT
>JAVXUP010003892.1:0-49441 GCA_033070095.1 Escallonia herrerae | reverse complement strand
CATAGGTTCTTTTATACTCACTCATAACCATTCTATATACATATGAGAGTCATATATATAGAATAAAATTTTGTATATGAGACCAAGTAGAGAGAAAAAACTGTTAGTCAAAATCTATACTTATTACTTAAGATCGTCTCGGGAATTAACATGTATCAATCTCAAAAAATTAATTTGATGTGTTCTTGTTGGCCATTGGCGCAAATAAATAATAAGGAGTTGAGAACCAAAAAAAAATATTTTTTTTGGCCCGGGCCCTGCCCAAGCCCGGTCCTAAATTTTGGGCCTAGGGCCAGGGCTTGGACTGGCCATGCATATCCACATTTCAAGCCCGGGCCTGACCCATTTCCCAACACCAGGCCGCCCTGCAGCCGTTTTGCTGGAGACCCATTGGGCTTGGGCTGGGCCAGCCCAAGCCCGGCCCATTGACACCACTAAACAAAGTCTGTTCCTTCTGTTCTTGCTAACAGGGTCGAATCATCGATTGTTAATACTGCAGTGTTCTTGTAGTCCGTACCATTTTACTATTCCCTCTGATTTTTTGCAAAACTCTTAAGATCAAATTTAATAGATGTACACGTTGACTTCGGTTATAATTTTTAATGTAGTTTGACTTGTCAAATGTTATATGTTTAGCATAGGACTGTTATTTGAGTGCGTTCAGTTGTTACATGCACTAAATTTTTTCAAAAAAAAAAGATAATCAAAATATGTTCAAGGAATCTGGAGCTCTAGCTTGTTTATGCTTTCACAAAAAGAAAGGAAGAAAAAGAACGATTGGTAAGCAAAAAAAATATATTTTACCATGTTTCCTACTTCAAATCACATCCCCTAATACTCTAGGCAAGTACCCTTTATTAGCCGGAGAAGTCAATGGCCTTGACCTCAGGCTTTCTCCTTGTACTTTGGTCAGGGTACGTACGCCACTTTCGATGCCCGCCTGAGTCTCCTTCGACCCGACTTTCGATTTCTCATACCAACGGGCCATATATGAATTGCAGTTCTAAGCATTTAAAAAAAAAACCCTGGCGTTCTCTGGCGGCCTAAATTGCCACACGAACCTACCTCTAATTCTTTCCACCTGGAGCCGCTTGTCATTCTTCTTCTCCTACTACTTGCTCTGCTCTCCGCTTATCTAAACCCCCATGGCTCCCTCCTAAAGGTGCAATGTGGGATGAGTAACTCATGCAGCCTATAAAAGTATCGCCGCCGTGAACTCACTTTTACGAAGATTGTTGTGGACGTGAGTTCAAAATTTGAGCTCGTGATATATTTAGGTTAGGCATGGAGAAGAGTTTTTTAAAGGGCTCGCCAAACCTTTAGGAATTTCAGCACATCCAACTTTACCCCCAAATCTCAGGAACACTATTGTAATTAGTTCTATTTTTAAAGGACTCGCCAAACCTTTAGGAATTTCAGCACATCCAACTTTACCCCCAAATCTCAGGAACACTATTGTAATTAGTTCTATATAATATCATTTATAGGATAAATTTTGTGTACAAGGCATGTGTATTATTACATTACATAATATATAAGTTAATACGATGATTTTTTGTGTATAAGACATGTGTATAGTTATTATTATTTTTTGTCTTCAAAATCTTCTCCCATGTATAATATAAATATAATGTAATTTACACCCTTTAAAGCCTTAAAGCTAATAGAATAATACTTTACTTCCCTTTCTCACCTCATACCTACACAGCTATACTTTCTCTTGTTCTTTTTATCCTGGTACATCTTCCTCTCTATTTTCCTCTTTTCACCGTAAACGTTGAAAGACATAGGCTATGTCGAGCTTTCTCACACCAGAGGTAAGTTCAAAATCAAGATTTAATCTACTTAGATTAGATTTTTTGTGTTGTAGTGGCTGCGGTGGTGATGCATTAATAATGTGTGTGTGTGTGTGTGTGTGTGTGTTGGGTGGGGGGGTGGAGAGAGAGGATTTGGTGGTGGGTGGTCAGTGTGGTGGTGGTGTTTTGGCCGTGGTGGTGATGAGTTCACTATTTGTGGTAGTGGTAGGGCCAGTGTTGGTAGTGGATTGTAGCTGGTGATGAGTTTTATTATATTTTTCTTCATAATCATGACTAAATAGTTTGGATAGTTATTGATACACATAAAAATTAATTAACAAAAAAAAATTAATTTACAACCATGAACAGTCTTGTGTGCAGCTCACATCCACCAAAAATTTCATGCGCTACGCTTGGACATATATTATCAAGCTTGTAGATAGGCTAGCCTAAGTGTATAGACGTTTTTCTTGAGAGTGGACTATATGTAGTCTAACTCTTGGGCCCCTCCAAATCACCCAAGTTGATGCCCTACAACCTCCACCATCACCTCCTGCTTCTTCAATCCCAGTATTTCCACCTTGAACGGGGCCTTTAGGATCTCCTGTTGATGGTTTGAGAAACGATTTAGTTTCTACAACCTTCTTCTCAACTTGCTACATCGTTTTGTTTGTGACCAGTCCAAACTAACGGGCCATTTACAATTTTTGGAACTTGTTAGGCATGAATAACACCTTAGTTAGGCCTAGCATGCGTAGGAGTGTAACATGGGCCGGGCCACCATCGACAACCCGTGCCAGCCTGCAGAAATATAAAAATTGACTAACTTTTTTAGTGACCATGGTGGACGTGGGTTTAATATTTTGAGCCTATAAAAAAATATGGGTTGGACATGGGCAAAGGTTTCGACAAGCCCGTCCAGTCCGTGAGAAAACTAGCCCGTCTAACTATTATATAATATGAATTATATATATATATATATATATATATATATATATATATATATATATATGGAGCTGATCCGTTGAGAGCGCTAGCAAAATAGGAGATCTTGCTAGCGCGATCTGGCCGTCCATCCGAAGCGATGGACGGCCCAGATCCTTTATTTTTGCGGCGCTGTCAGTCGTCCGCTACATAGTGTAGCGGACGGACCTTTTTACCATCTTGCCCCTGCTCCCCGTCCGCTACACTATGTAGCGGACCACTTTTTTGGCCCCACATTGACAGCCAAAAAGTTGTCCGCTACACTGTCTAGCAGACGACTAACAGCCCTGACACAACTGACACATTTCCAGACGGGTCTGTACCTTCATTTCTACACACGTCAATGTTGTTGAAAATAGGAGATCTACACAGTATCACAGATAGTACTTCTATACCCAAAAACTTCCTCAAGCTCCTTCAGCTACAATTTTCTTATCCTTCGGACTCGCTTCCATTTTCAGCTCCCTTCAAGCTTTGAGTAACACTTGCTTCAAGCTTCACTCAAGTAAGGTAAGTTTGCGAATGGTGAAGTTTTCTTTATGGATTGACTGGTAAAATATAATTTTATTTTGTTTGGACAAAAAAGTATAGATTTTTTTTTATGTTCTCGAAATTTGTCACTGTATTCATCAATTTGTGATGTTCTAGACATGATGTTCATAAAAAAGGTGTAATTTGTTAACTCTAAATAAATTCATTATAGTTTAATTCGATTTTTTGGCATGATGAATTCGTCTATTTATCTTAGTAATTTTAATTTGTTATGTTCAATAAATTAATAATTGTTAATTTGGAGACACTTTTGAGATTATGCATACGGTATGTTTGTCATCCTAAATTAGTCTATTCGCCAAGGTAATTTTTAGGTAATATTTTCAGTTAGAAATGTCATTTGATTGTTAAGCTAGTCTATTTCTACACAGGTCTTGTTTCACAATGTCTGATTTTGTGTCGAGCTCCAATGTCCCCGTAGATGCTAGTGATCCGTATCTAGGACGAACGTTTCAAACATTGGAAGAAGCTGAAAAATGTTTTCGAGCGTATTCATTGAAGGTTGGTTTTGGCATTAGAATAAAGACTACAAGAACAAGCAACGTAACAAAAAAGATATGCTCTCGCTTATATGAGTGTCATGGGGGCAAAAATCCACAGCAAAATGAGACACGCGTAGGCAATGATGACAGTAATGACGAAATAGGATATTCGTGTAGAAGACGGGACTGCTTTGAGCGCACAAATTGCCAGGTCAAGATGTTCGTAAGCTACAAACCCAATCATGATCATTGGCTTATTACTAGCCTGGAACTGGCACACAATCACCCGTTAGTAACTCCTTCTAAGGTGAGTCAGATGCATCAACACAAGAAGATGGGTAAGGTCGCGAGGAGCCTAATTCACACAATGAGCAATGCGCGAATTGGACCTACTGAGATTGTTAATGTTCTTGCTGAACAGGCTGGGGGAATTCAAAATTTAAACTTTAACACGACAGACGTTCGTAACGCGGTCCGAACCCATAGACGAGCCGCGTATGACCTCAATGATGCGCAATCGACAATGAGCCTATTGAAACGGATGCAGATGGAGGACCCGCAGTTTACCTTCGACTATAAACTTGACGACGAGCATCGAGTTAGTACAATTTTTTGGGTCGACGGTCGTTCGAGGCTAGCTTATAAGCATTTTGGGGATGTCGTGACTTTCGACACCACATACCGTACCAACAAGTACTCGATGCCGTTCGCTCCTTTCACCGGCGTCAATCATCATTATCACTCCATCCTGTTCGGGTTCGCCTTGTTAAGGGACGAGAGCGAGGGTTCTTTTGTATGGTTGTTTAGGGTCGTGGCTGGAAGCAATGAACTTCAAAGCACCCAAAATGATCATCACCGATCAAGATTTGGCAATGAAGAAGGCTATTGCGACCGTCTTCCCAGACACTCGGCACAACTTGTGCACTTGGCACATAAGCAACAAATACCCGGAACGTCTGCATCACGTGTACGCAAAGTATCCAGACTTTAAACAGGATTTTGACAAGTGCGTTACCAAGTCGTTAACGATTGAGGAATTCGAGGAGAGGTGGGAAAAGCTTGTTCGGGATTACTCATTGCAAGACAACGAGTGGCTCCAGCACTTGTACGAGTGCAAAGAGCAATGGATTGGCGTTTACACGAGGTGGTATTTTTAGCGGGCATGAAAACGACGGGCAGGAGTGAATCTATGAATGCCACGTTCGATAGTTATGTGGGTACAACTACCAATTTGAAGACTTTCGTTGCATCCGCACAAAAAGCGGTAGCTTCGTTGTTCGTAAAAGAAAGGGCTGCCGACTTTGCAACAACGTACAAATAAAGGAGAAGGTTGCTCGAGACCCCGCTGGAGCTGAACGGTGCCAAAGTCTATACGAAGGAGATCTTCTTGCTATACCAAGTAGAGCTGCGAAAATCGGGACGATACAGTATAAACAAGGTGGCAGAAATGTCTACGCGTGAGTACAAGGTTTATTCGCTCGTGAATGACCTCGTCCCTGAGAAGCTGCGCAGAATTTATACGGTGAGCCATGACACATTGACGGATTCGGTGACATGTGTTTGCAAGAAGTTTGAGTTCCATGGCATCCTGTGTAGACACATTCTGCGGTTTTTCACCCAGAAGAATATCAGGACAATCCCCGATAAATATGTCCTGCCACGGTGGACGAAAGGTGCAAACAGGTTGCACGGTACCATTGCCTTTCCGGAGCACCCGTATACTGACTTTGAAGAATCAGAGACGTTGCGGTATAATCATCTGGTGAAAATGTTCACCCGTTTGTCCGTAAAAGGTGCTGCTACAATGGCCGGATATAAACATCTCCTCGAGGTAGCTCAGCAGCAAGAGCCCATCGTCGACCAGTTGGAAGCAGCTTCAGTCAGCAATGCGGTTGACACTGAGCCTACAATGGGATCGGAAGATGACGAGCTGGGGGAGGAAGACGACAATGATATCCGGCCTTTAGACCCAATTATATTACAGACGAAAGGACGCAAGAGATCTACACGGATGAAGAGCTCTATTGAACAGGCAACTCAACCTAAAAAGCTGAGAAGGTGTGCATTGTGCAACAAAATGACCGACCATGACA
The DNA here is from genome assembly GCA_033070095.1 of Escallonia herrerae. Lineage (NCBI taxonomy): Eukaryota > Viridiplantae > Streptophyta > Magnoliopsida > Escalloniales > Escalloniaceae > Escallonia > Escallonia herrerae. Next base: position 43,534 of record JAVXUP010003892.1, on the reverse strand, counting down.
AGCGGAACCATTACAAGGCACTGGGGATAAGTCCAGGGGTTTTGCAAGACGAGGAAGAAGATGAGGAAGAAGCAGCTGCAGTGGACCTTAGTTTTTTTGTATAAGCCATCAAGATTGTTTGACATTTGTAATAATACGTAATATTTGATGAGATTATCTTCTTACCGAAGACTGGAAGGTTATTTCTTATGGACCCATTCACAGATTAACTTTAAATCTTTTTTTTTTGGCTTGCCCCGTCCGCTACACTATGTAGCAGACGGCACACCAGAGACCAACATTATTGGGATTATAAAGTGTCCGCGACACAATATAGCGGACAGAAAACTGTTGGTATGCCTTCTGTCCGCTACACAATGTAGCGGACGTTAAACTCCTATTAAATACCAATCAGAACGGCCTCTCTTTTTCCGCCCGTTCTCTCTCTCTCTCCCACCCGCGACCCCCTCTACGGCAACCGTCCGCATGGCTTCTACTTCGGTGAACAGGCACGTCTTCAAGGTCATGGTGCCTGGGTTTCATACCGAACTTGTAGGCATCACTCTTACTATGTGTGTTTCGCGTGTGTTAATTTTATCTTTGCTTAAAAACTTACCTGTCTTATAATGAATATGATAGGCCAACCGGTAGCCTTCTGCAGATTGCTTACAACACTTTGGCACGAAGCCACTTGGCTCGAAGCAACTTTAACCAGCAACAAGGGGTCATGGCTTGTTAAAATCAAGAAGAAGCGCAGCCAAGAGCAACTTTATTTCGCAGAGGGTTGGAGTAATTTTTGCGAGCAGCACAACCTCAATGAAGGGGAGTTTGTAATCTTTGAACACAAGGGGCTATTTAGGTTTCAAGTATCCGTGTTTGATTAAAGCACATGTGAAAAAGTTTCCCCCAATGTTGAACCCTAAATTTGTGTTAATAAATTTCTGTCTGATAATTTTAGGTTCTTAATTGTGCATTTGAGAATTATGATGGTCAATTGATGATTTGAGGGTGTCAATTTTTTTATGGAATATCATGTGCTTTAGAATGTTGAGATTATTTAATCCACTGCTAAAGCACTTATTCCATTGCCAGAAACAACCAACTCGAACAAAGTCTAACCAACAGCTAAAAATACCAACAACTAATAAAAAAAAAATTTGCTCAACTGACCGCTACATTGTATTACGGACAAAAATCAGATGTCCGCTACACTGTGTAGCGGACGGCGCACAACTTTCAAATTTTTTACACTTTTTTGCACCTGGAGTACCCCACTGTCAGCTCTAAACTCCAACACTAAGAAAATCTTTTCACTGCCCCTTGTGTCCGTTACATTGTGTAGCGGACGGCCCAGCAGAAACTCTCAACCCCAACAGTTAGAAAAAAATTTCACTTCGAGTGTCCGCCACATTGTGTAGCGGACAACGCAGCAGAAACATTTAACCCAACACTTGGAAATTTTTTTCACTTTCCCCAGTGTCCGCCACATTGTGTAGCGGACGGCCCAGTAGAAACTCTCAACCCCAACACTTAGAAATTTTTTTCACTTCCCCTAGTGTCCGCCACATTGTGTAGCGGACTGTGATGCCCCGAACCTAGGTTTACGAGGTTATTATTACTTAGCGACGATTATGGTAAGTAAGACGAAATTAGACTGTTAGTGAAGACCTTAGTGCATGTATAAATTTGATCTTTATCGTTAATTATTGTGAGCAATATTATTTGTTGCATCTAGCAATATATTTTAATAATATGATAAGCTATAAATTATGAAGTTTGTACAATAGAAAAATTCATGGAAGTGAGTGGTTTGCAATTTAAAACTGATGAAATTGTGCCGCTATAACATTATATGGTCTCACATTAAATAATTTTACATATGAAAGAGCAGAAAACAAAAAGGGAAACAACAATAAAATAAAATAAATAAATATTAAATAAATAAATAAATAGAAATTTGGGCTAAATATAAAAAGGGGGAGAAGAGAATGAGGAAAAAAGAGAGAGGGGCGCCGACCCTAATGGGACTGCAACGCCAGCGCAGCTTCCGGCCATACACGCAGCCACCGGTGACAACTCCGGCCACGCACCTTCATAGAAGCACCATCCAACGCCACCGCCATGCCACAACCATCGCACTCAAGCCACCGCGTCGCAGCCATTGCGCCGCTACCAAGGTGCCGCAATCACGTGAGATCGCTGTCGCCGACAGCCCAAATTGCCTGCCAACTCCATCACCGGTCAATCAACCACTCCTCTCCGCCGTGCAATCGCTGCTGCCGGCGATGCCTTAGGCCGCCGGCGAGCAACTTCAACCGCCCCCTCCACCGAGCACCACCGCACAACACCTCTGCAACCACCATGCCACAGCCAAGGCGCCGCTGCCACCGCCATGCGATCGATGTCGGCAGCAGTCCCACCGCTGCCCAACTCCTCTTTCGGATCAGGAAAGCCCCATCACTGATGAGCAACTCTGGCCAACGTTTTCACCAAACGCACCACTCAACGCCACAAATCTGGACCACCTCTACGACCTCGAAACCAATACGGCGTTGCCACCACCGCACGGTACTTATTACTGCCCAATTAATCTCCATTCACCATAGTGATTTTGCTATACCACCGTCCAAAATCCACAACCACCAGCAGGGGCCAGAGGCTGCACCACCGTGGGACTTCAACCCACTGCCCAAGCACACTAATAGTTACAGGAAATAGTCTCATGTTGAACGATGAGACGCAAATACGTGGTGCGTCCAAGGAGCCACTGTAAGACCTCGGACCAACCACAACTGCCTTTCGATTATCATCGCTGCCGGGAGACTATGGCATATAATTGGTTTTGTGAAATTGTTTGTGAAGCGGGGTTGATGGTGATGTTGTGATTTTGATGACTGTGCAGTGGTGGTGATTTAGCGAGAGTGTTAGCAGTGAATAAAATGAAATAAATGAGGTGGGTTTGTGTGTGTACAACAGTGGGTGTACGGTGCATGTATTTGGGCATGTTTGTAGGTGTGATTGTTGTTGGTCGATGGTGTGTAACAGGATGTGTATGGAGATATCGTGTCTGCGTGATACTGCATGTTGGATGTGTATATTGGTGTAGTGTGAAATTGACTTTGTGTGTAGAATAGTGACAATCATGGTGGTCAAATGGTTATGGGTTGTTGGAAGGTGGCATCTTAGCGGTAGATTGGTTGTGGAAGCTAGTTGCCGATATGTTGGGTTTTGGTAGTATTGACTATGAAACGGGGGTTCGACGGTACGAGTTTGATACTGTTGTAGTTAACGGTTATGGTTTAACGGTGGTGCTCTAGGTGACTGGACTGAGGTAACCGTAGTAGGGTGTATATGGCGGCAGGTGATAAAACTTAAGACCTTATTGATAGATGAGGGAACCTCTTGGTCACAATAGTTGATGGGTGTGGCAATTATACTGGGATGGAATAGCTGGTGGAATGTGTGTGACCGTGTGATTGTGGTATCTGGGTGGTTTGTGTGCGCGCACCGGTAGGTGTATGTGTCGCAAGCGCTTAGGCAAGTGTGTATATTGTGTAGGTGTGGTTGCGGTTGCGGCGTCTGAATTGTTTAAGAAAATATCCAACAGGAATTCTGCATTTTCATCAATGATACCCTTCGGTTCTAATGAAGTCGGGGCTATGGAGATGAAAGGAATCGCATTAACGGTTTTATTGGTCAAAGGTAACAACTGATCATCGCGCTAGATTTTGGATCGAGGAAATGTGTCAGCGACAAGTAAGTGACCCTTGATTCAACTAGTGTTTTTATATAATAAGTATATGTTTACCTAATGTTAAAAAGTGAAGTTTAGCATTGATTGTTTTAATCATGTTTAATTGTTCTCGCTTGAATTGCTAAAAAGCTTTAGTAGTTTATTTGTCATGAAAAATCGGACCAGCATGCATTGATTTTGTTTAGAAATTGAAATGGACCTCAGATTTGAAATGTTTGGTACAAGTGAAATGTTTTTAAATTTGACGTTATTGTGAATATTGAACAACTTGAAAATTATTGAAAGGAGTGTGTGGATAATTTTATGAGGGGTTATGTTTACGACGAACGAAAAGGTATTTTTTGGTTTACTCGATCGTTGTACCCTATATCCACGGGGGAAAGTTGGATTTCGGGCCCTGGTCAACGGGGCTTGTACGTTGATGCACAGTACTGTTGCTCGTGGTTCGCCCTTGCGTCCACAGAATTTATCCCTGATGGAGGAGGGATTTCGGGCCTTAGTCAGTGGGGCCTGTACGCTGACCGCAGCATATCATTTGAGCTAATGTTGGGATTGAACTGGTTGTTGTGAGTTTTGTGCTAATGATTTTACAGTTCAGTTTTTAGTTTCATGTGCTTTAATTCGTTTTGCCAGATGATTACCAACTTCATGATTTTAGACTTTTTAATGCGACTATAATATAACGTGAGTTATTTTATGCATGCTATGGTCCACCTAGTTGAATCATTGTTTACTTACTGAGCACGTGGAAGCTCATCCCTTACTTATCATTTCAGGTTGAAAGTAAGGCGATGGTGAGGAGCATAGGAAGAGACAATTTGGTGCGGAACTTCAGACACTGTATGGAATAAGTCGCTGAATATTTAGGTTGTTGGTTTAGTTTTAGCCGTTGATAAATCAGAGTTATAATGAGTTTTAGCATAAGTACTGTATTCAAATAGAAATATGAAAATGTAATTAAAGTTTGTAGACGTTTTAATTTCCACTGCAGCATATATTGGATTTTAGCGAGTAAGGCCTGGCAGAGTCTTTGGTTGGAGCCCATTGGGTCTGCAGCCGGTCACGTGCCTAGCTCACGGGCCCATTCGTGGGTTCAGGTCGCGACACGGACGGCCCAGCAGAAACTCTCAACCCCAACACTTAGAAATTTTTTTCACTTCCCCGAGTGTCTGCCACATTGTGTAGCGGACGGCGCAGCAGAAACTCTGAACCCCAACACTTGAAAATTTTTTGCACCTATGTTGCCCCCACTGTCCGCTACACTGTATGGCTGACGGCTAAACTCAAAAATTTTTGCACTTCCCTACTGTCCGCTACACATTTTGTTTTCCACCTTTCAATCATTCTCAATGAGAGCCAAAAAAACCAACTCAAATCAATCAAAATCATCTTCAACGCAAATCAGACAAATCAATCAATCAATAATCTTCAACACAAATCAATGAGAGCTTTCTAAATAATCATGGTTTATTAAAAAAAGTTGACATTGTAATGGTACAATGTCAACTGGGGGAATCATGTTGGAGGGGATTCTCGTCATTAGCCGGATTTACAATAAACCTAACCGCTCTAGGCCGGCCTTTCATAATTTGCCAAGCTATTCTATATCTAAAGGTGTCTACTTCTGCTTGGCTCCAGACGGCCGCCTTGAGGCTCTCAGACCGACAAATGTAATCCATGTACATGCAAAGGAAGACGCCGCAGTCCGAAGTGTTATGTTGCTTGGGCCTCCTCTTCTTCAATCGCAAATCGAGCTTTGGCCGCGCCGGTACAGGGTTACCACGGATACCATTGACCATTGCACAAAATATATTCTGCGAAAAACACAAAACGGCGTAAGACACGAGTTAACATTTATGCCAAGTTACAATAACTGTTAAACAACAATCGTAATATTACCATTGAATCCAACTGGGCTTTGTACATCTGCAGCACAGGCATGTGGGTGGTATCGTCGTGGAGACTGTCGATCACCGATACGACTTTCTCTTTCGGTTCATAGCAAACCAAGTACCAGTGGCTTTCCCCTAAAAATGGGATTAGAAACACGTCGGCAACACTTGCGCTCACTGGACTATCCCTAGTAAGATACGCTCGTAGGTTAGCGGACGGTCTCCACTGGCTCAACTTTTTCTTCCGCCTTTGCTCGACCCACTCATGCCATTCAGACACTAGGAGGCTATGAAAAAAGGCATCCACCAAAAAAATGGCCGGATACCCGTTCAGCCGCTCCCGACCCCTTTCCTTCAGAATCTCCACGTATGTGGAGATGACACCGTTGTCTAACCAACTCCCCGGAGCCAGGGAGGCCATTTCTCCCCACTCGCAAGTGTAATCCATGCCCTCCGGATGATTCACACTATACAACGCTTTGTCCCGGGGGAAGCCGCTAAAATAACGCTCTCTGATTATTTGGCATTTATGCGGCTTTAGGGGCTTCACTGGATGCCCTTTGCGATATTGCCCTCGGGGGTCGACGGGGAGATATTGCACTCCTTCGGGGGGGTCGACCGGGGGATATTGCCCTCCTTCGGCAATAGATGGTCCTGCCCACGGGACAATGGGCAGTGTCTCCGACAGACTGATGTGTCTGAAACCCCAGTCTTGCGTGACTTGACTCTGAGAGAGGGGTTGGGGTTCTGAGTCCAATAGCAAAGAGAAGAAGGGCGCACTGTAGTCTTCCCACGGCGCTTGAGCCTGGCCCATGGTGCTTGGCGGTCCCCAATCACCACCCATTCCCGGTACAGAGGGACCACCATATCCCTGGCTCACTCCCGAAGTCTGTCCCGAGGGATCGGTGTATCCCTCGCTCACATATGGGGGCTGCCACCCCGGATAACCCATTCCCGGGCTGACGCCAGAAGGCTAGCCTGATGCTTGGCGCAAAAAATTCCGGCAGCCATACGCCAACGCTTCAGCCTGTTGGCGAAGCTCCTCGCCCATTGCATCCACCAAATCCTTTCGCTCGCTCAACTTCTGGAAGAAGGCGAACGAGGCATTAACCTACATCCAGAGAGATAATAAATAAGTAACTTCATACACAGTTAGAATCATCAAGTTCAATTAAAGGCACTGGTTGGCCAACTTACCAGATTGTATGCCATGTGCTCATCGATCTGACCCCTAGGGTGGTACTTCTCCCCGCGTTCAAACCTTACTGGAGCTACTCTCCTCCGGGTGATGCGGTAGTACCACCCATTGTACTGTTCGATGCTGATCACGGGGTCAGGCTCCGACACAATGGCCGCCAGCGTGTCCTGCCAGGAATTCCAAACTTCAATTTCTCGCGCGCACAAGTCGTGCGCATTCGCCTTGCCAAACCGTCCGACACCCGGTGGGTTCCTGTTACGCCTCATATCCGGCGCGCCGGCTGGCAACCCCTGCAGGCACTCAAAATGGCGCATAGCGTGATCTGGCAGCTGCCACTCTGCGACCTCGAAGTGGATCAGGGGTGTGCGTTGTAACCTGGAGAGCGTGAAGACGAATGACTCTCCCACCCGTCGCGCCAAATGTTTGTACGGTGCCCATCGCATCTGGCCAGGAGATAACGAGTCGAGCTCCCCCCGATAGTACGTAATGTTATGATGGGGATCGTCTCTCCTCGGGTAGTGGCTGTCCTTCCGGCTGTACTCCCAGGCGCACAACCGAGGCCACACATTATCGGTTCCGTCCCTACGCCTGGGTGCGCCGGTAGCAAGGTGTTCATAAGACCACACCTGAGAGCAAAGACAAATTAAATAAAGTATCGTCAAATTTTATTGTCGATTCAACCAATAAAAAAAAGAAATGAGCACGTAATCAAGAATTGTATGATATACCTGCAATAGCGAGAGACATGCACATATTGCTTTGGAGTCGGGCCTCGTTGCCTTGTGCAATGCTCGGTACAGGTACGCAAGAGTTGCGGCTCCCCAGGCATAATCCCCAACCTCCAGCAGGTTACCCAACAACGGTAAATATTTGACGCTGACGGTATTCTTCGACGTTGTTGGGAACAGAATTGCCCCCATCACCCACAAGAGGAAAGCTTGTGTGTACAGCACAAGCATCTGATCCGTGTAGTTATCCGGCAGAACCTTGTAGGTATCTACCAACCACTTCAACTTGATACCACCAGTGCTAAATTGATCCTGGGGTATCGAAGTAAAGAAGTCCCTAGCGGTCCTCTTATTCGTTGCTTCAGACGGAGGAGCTATTACCGGCCGCCCCGTCACCGGTAACCCTAAGATGAACCCTACATCTTCTAGGGTAATTGTCAGCTCTCCGAGAGGGAAGTGAAACGTATTCGTTTCACTTCTCCACCTTTCAACAAGGGCACCTATTAAGTGCCGGTCAAGTTGTTGAAAGATCTGCCCATGCGTGAAAATCCTAAACCCAATCCCACGCAGTAATCTTTTCTGGGTTTCTGTTCAATTTCCATGCTTTAAAATTATCGGATACTTCTACCGTGTTGAGAAGTGCTCTTTCCTACGAATTAATAAATACAATTTAAGCAAAATAAATGATATACAACGTTCCTAAGAATAACAAAGTTGATAAAATAAATATCTTACTCCACCATCCCATATGAGCGTACTGATATGGTTTGCTTGGTCGTATAATACGGACGGATCTTCTGGTCCAGGGTTGAAATCCATTTTTGGCAACTGAAATTATGGAAAAACGACAAGGTTGGAAGCGTAAATATTCTCAAACATACAACGCTAGCACAGTCAATGCTAGCATGTGATCAGATAATACTCACATATGTTCACATGCTGTGTATATGTAATGTACATAGATACAAACAGACACGGAATGAGATTTTACAAGTGAAATCACATGAAAAAATAATACGCAATACACACACACACACACACACACACACACACATATATATATATATATATATATATATATATATATATATATATATATATATATATATATATATATATATATATATATATATATATATGGGAGCTGATCCATTGATAGCGCTAGCAAAATAGGAGAAGTTGCTAGCGCGATCTGGCCGTCCATCCCAAAAGATGGACGGCCCAGATCTTTTTTTTTGCGTTTTTTTAAGTACGTCCGCTACATTATGTAGCGGACAATTTTTTGCATTTTTTTGACAATAATACCCTCCGAGTCCGTCCGCTACATAATGTAGCGGACAAGTTTTCAGACTTATTTTCTCTTTTCTGTCATTAATGTTCTGACTTTTTTTTTTCTCTCTCTCCCGTCCGCTACATAATGTAGCGGACAAGTTTTCAGACTTTTTTTTCTCTTTCTGTCATTAATGTTCTGACTTTTTTTTTTCTCTCTCTCCCGTCCGCTACATAATATAGCGGACAAGTTTTCAGACTTTTTTTCTCTTTCTGTCATTAATGTTCTGACTTTTTTTTCTCTCTCATGTCCCCCTCCTTTCTTCTTCTTCATCTCTGTCTCTCTCCTCTCCATCCTCCTTGCAGCAATGACAACAGCCCACAACACGGCCGAGCTCGACTCCGGCGTCGCCGCAGCAGAGGCGTTGGCCTCATCCCCGAGCTCCGACCACCACAACCAACAAACCCACGATTTCAGCCTTGGCATTACCCAGATGTTTCAGCCTTTCAGCGCGGCCTATCTCAAACTCCCATTACCCAGATGTTTTTGCATTCAATTGGTTGATTTCAGCCTTGGCATTCAATGGGCACTACAGAGATGGTCGGCAAGGTTCTCCAACGGTCCCTTTCCGGTCCCTTTCCGGCAAGGTTCTCCAAAGCAAACTTTGACCCAATATCCGTGGTCCATTTCCGACCATCAGTATCGGTAGAATCCCCAGAACCCCCACAGTCCAAGAAAATCTTATCCATGGCAACAAAGTCAGCAGCCAAACTTAACCCAATCACAAAAGCCAACAACAAAAACGACGACGACGCCGAACTTAACCCCTTCACCGCAATCTGGTATGTTCACCGGCAGCGACGACGCCGTCCCCCCGACCACCGCCTCAGCCCTCTTCGCCGCCGCCAGCGGCTTCTTCCTCGAACTCACCACCAGTTTCCTGTAGTCCGGCGAGACGACGCCGCAGCCGACCGAGCTCCACACGTCCAATTCGTCTGATTCGTCTGAAGAAGAAGCAAATGAGGAATGGGGGAGTGGAGTGGGGACAGCAAGAGAGAGAGAGAGAGTCTGAAAATTGATGGGAGAGGGAGAGAGTGTGTCAGCACAAAAAGAAGAAAGAAAGGACAGAGAAAGAGATATGCAGAAAAAGTGTATCTTGACGGTCCGCTACATTATGTAGCGGATGGGCACAAAGGGTATTTTTGTCAAAAAATTGTCCGCTACATAATGTAGCGGACATACTTAAAAAAATGCAAAAAAAAAGATCTGGGCCGTCCATCTTTCGGGATGGACGGTCCAGATCGCGCTAGCAAATACCCCATTTTGCTAGCGCTATCAATGGATCAGCTCCATATATATATATATATATATATATATATATATATATATATATATATAGATACATTGACAAACGCTAGCACAATGTACCGAGCACACATTCAAAATCATGCATAAGCTGAAATAACAACTCTAGATTATGAACAAATAAATGATTGGTTTGTGAACTTACGTGATTGATTCGTCGATTAAAGGATTTCTTGAGAAGAAATTGCGCCGATCTACTTGCCAACGCCGCTAGAAGAATTGTGAGAAGAATGAATGAATAGCAGTTTAGAAGGAATGAATAAGGGTTTCGAGGTAATGAAAAGCAAAAACGGTCCGCTAGACAGTGTAGCAGACAGTGGGATAAGGACAAAGTAACAGTTGTGCATCGACAGGACTGATGTGACAACTGATTTGACGGCCCAGTCGTCCGCTAGACAGTGTAGCGGATGACTTTTTGGCTGTCAATGTGGGGCCAAGAAAGTGGTTCGCTACACAGTGTAGCGGACGGGGGAGCAGGGGCAAGATGGTAAAAAGGTCCGTCCGATACACTATGTAGCGGATGACTGACAGCGCCGCAAAAATAAAAGATCTGGGCCGTCCATCCCTTCGGGATGGACGGTCAGATCGCGCTAGCAAGATCTCCTATTTTGCTAGCACTCTCAACAGATCAGCTCCCATATATATATATATATATATATATATATATATATATATATATATTTGTTTCTTATAGTCTTTTCGTCTCATTTTGTCTCAAATATTTGGTTACATGCTTATATTTAAGTTCATTTTAAGACTTTAATGTACTTTTTTTTTCCATTATCATGCTTAAATTGTAGAGTTGAATGGTCAATGATATATTTTGAAATCGTTCTAAAAAAAATATAATTCGTAATCATGGACAATCCGTGGGCTCTCCGTGTCCAGTTCATATCCACCAAATTTTTGATGGACTCGGCGTGGACAGATGTTATTAGACCCGTATATGGGTTGGACTGGATATAGGCACGACTTTTAAGGAGTGAGTTGGTCCCTTGAGCCAGTTCAGCCCGCCCAAGTTACACCCCTAAGCATGCCTTCCTTCCTTTTTGGTAAATTAATTGCAAATTCTTTTCCAGAATGCCCAGTATTTTATATCTTCTACAAGTCTGCTCTATTATTTATTCTCGATTTTAATCTTTAGAGTGTTTCCCTGTTTTTCTTTTCTAAACCAAAAAGAAAAGGGTAAAAAAGAAAATAATTTGGTGTTGTGTTTTGTAGCAAGGCCTAAATTTGATTTTTTGTTTTGCTCTTTCTATGTTTTACATATAATTTTTGTCACAACAACAATGTGTGTGTGTGTTTTTGTCGCAACTACATCACTCACAACGAGACTCAAAATATGACTTCAACACATTAATCACCGCAATCTCGATTTTTCTAATGGCATTCTAGTTTTTGCCTACAGTTATGTAAAATAAAAAATTACACTTCATTTCATTCTTATTTGTTTATTTTTTTCTCTTAATCTTTATCTTTACCAATATGTTATGTAAGTTATGTAAGTTATTTGTTTATTTTAGTTTTATCTACGGAAACAAAGGGAAGAAAAAACCGGACCACAAAACAAAAGTAAAAGAACTTGTCGCCGGTTTACGTTGGTTCCCAGTCCCACTTAATCAAAAGTAGATGAAAATCAGCTTAAGTACCTGAACTAGTAGTTGACCCCGTCGACTCCATCGCTCACTCCCCTTTCATCTCTCTCCAACTTTACCAGAACCAGACCCCCTTTATACCCCCCCGCTCTATCTTCTCTTCGCCGAAGCTGTAAAAGGTATGCTCTCTCTCTCTCTCTCTCTCTCTCTCCCCACACACATGCAAAGCGACACATACATGTGTATGTAATCGTATTGTCATGTACATGTGCTTGTGCATGTATATCTTGATCGGTCTGATCTCAACAAATCTCCAATCCGAAATTCATTCTGCTATTCAAGGACCATAATTTTCAGCTGGGTATAAAAGGGCATGAAGTAACATGTAGTATCTGTTTATGCATTTCTACCTGGTTGTGTAATCAGTGATCAGATTAGAACACACTGTTGAATCATTTTCATTGGAGCATACTTGTGCTTTTGTATGTTTGTTATGACTTTCAATCAATTTCGATCACTTGTGTTTGGATTGATATTGCCCTTTTCGTTAGATATCTGAATCCAGATGGCTTCAACAATGTTACCCCTCTCCTTTGCCTCTCCAACTGCTTCGTTATCTATGCAGGAAAGTAAGGTACACTTTTATAGTTTAATTTCTTGGCTTTTCGTTTGTATGCTTCCATTTTTTATTTGTTTGGTTGCTAACTCATAACCCCAATCGAACGCAAACTCTTCGTCCAATGATGATGCATATTAGCTGCCACGTATAGGAAAAGATAAGATTATTGAAGATTTTGAGTTGGTATGACTTGACTTTTCACTAGCAACTATAAGAGCTTGATGGGAGATTATGTCATCATTATTCATTTTCTTACATTTTCAGAAATCTCTGAAATAAAATTTGTTGCCTTCTGTACCATGGCCGAGACCAGGGTTTGTAGGCAATGCAGGGGTGCAGAACTTTTGTGTGCGTTAGTGTTTGCTAGATTTTGTTGGAAAGCCTAAACAACCTTTTTTTCCCTAATGATTATGCATGCCTCCTTTGTCACTGGTACTACATTGTCACAGAAATATTACATTTGATACTTGTCTATAAATAGTCTACATATTCCAATATTTAGTCCCTTTTACTTCAAACACATAGCAAGGAATGGTAAGCAATGTTTATGTGCTTAATTAGATGTTGGAAAGTATCTAATAAGTCAAAAGGACTCAAATTTGGAACTGATGCAGTCACTGAAAAAATTAATTGTGACAAAAGACGACAACTGTAGAAGCTTAGTTATAGGAAGGGTAAAATTCAATTATAACCTCTGAGTTGTTTTGAGTATGTGTTCTTAAAACTGAGCTTTTCCTTTTCCCCAAAGAGGATATGGGGGAAAATTTTCCCTCTCAAGCTCTCACCCATGGCCAATGCTAAATATTTGAGTTTTGTCAAACAGGTGCTAAGCTGTGGCTTTGTTTTCAGCTTACTTCAGTTCGACCGTGTTTATCATATTAATAAAAATGTGTTGTGTTAACAGGTGAAGCTTGGGACGTCTTATTATAATACTATCACAGGAAAGGAAAAAAGGTCTCCTTTCAATAAGACAAAGGTAATTCTTCATCAACATAGTGTTGATAGCTTTGTAACTCAATTCTGGGGTTACCTAAGAAGCACGGATTTCGGTGCGGGTGCGGATGCGGATACGTCATTTTAAAAAAAATAGGATACGGGTGCGGAGGGAATACAACAAAAATTTCTTGACATATTTTATTTATATATAACAAAAATAATGTTATTTTTGACAAATAGTAGGATATTTTGTTAATTTGGTGGGATGCTTTAGAAATATTGAAAGTGCAATGACAAAGTTTGTAGAAGTTCTATTATTTTTTAAAAGTAGTGGGGCTCTTTTGAAAGATTGTCAATAGAGCTGGGAATTAAACATAATAAACATAAAATTTGATAGAAACCCTATGTCCCTATCTTATAACATAGCTGTCAAAAGACATAGACAACATCGACAGCAAGGAGGGAGGGGCCATCGCCTCTCCTGCTGGAAGTCCCTCGCCAGTCGCCTCTCTTGCCGGAAGTCCCTCACCGCTCCGGTGGAGGTTATTTCTTCTCATCTCCTTCTTCTCTTTCTTGCTCTCCTTTTTCTTCTTCTCTTCTTCTACTCTCTGCCAAAAAACCCTGCGTGCGTGTCCGAGCCGCACCCCAGATTCAGCAAATTAATTGAAAAAAAATAGTTTCGGACACGCACCCGGTGCTAGTGCTTCCCCCAGACTGCCGCACCGGTACTTCATAGGTGGTTACATTGTTCTGAGTTTGCTTGACTTTTTCATGACTTCCGTTAACCACTCGAGAATTCATATTCTACCATACTTTCTTCTTTTGTGTTTGCTTTTCTAATTTCTGGGCTATCCAGTGTTGGTGAGGAGGGCTGTTATGGTGACTCTTAGTTTTGCTTTTCTTCATACCGATCTTTGCTATATGCTAATAAGTAACTCGACTCTTTCAACTTTTCGCAGCTCTTAGCACTGCATTTTGTTGTCCACTTAATGGAAAATATTTGCTAAATTGTTACGGAATAAATGTGTTTGATGAAGGTTAGGATTTTTTTCACTTCTGTAGGATTTACGTTTGTTACGAGGCTGTCCACCATGTGTCTCACGGTTCTATATGTTTATAGATTTTCTAATGAGGGGATTTTCCTTATTATAATGGCATTGGTATTTGGTTTCTAGCTAGTACAAAGTCAGACTTACTCACACTCCACTACTCTAGTTCCTCTTGATGTAGGGATAGGCTCACTACTTGGTTGATAAAGTCCTTAATTGTGACACTCTTTCCTATTTGGAAGACTTTAATGCAGCTCCTCTAGGCCACACATAAAAAGTGGAAGCATTCATGAAAGATATGGGCTTTTAGTATTGCTAGTTAGGTAGCATGTGCGATGCACGTTGTACAATAATCTTCTTCAAAATTATTTGTAGAAGGATGTTCAAACATTAGAGCTTCTCAACCTATAAATTATCCCTAAATTATCCAAATTGGTTCCTTTCTTAAAGTAATACTACTATCCTAATCCTTCTTAGTCTTTATCCTCTTCCTGGAAATGTCTTTGATCATGGTCCCAACTTTCTTGTCTTTAGCCTTTTTTTGCTTTTTAAAGCTTTCGAGAGTCTCGTCATCATCAATTAGTATAGGCTCTCTGGTTGCAAGTGGTTCTATGGTCTCTTTCTCTGCAATTGCTTCTGGGGTTATTTTCTCTACAATTGTTTCTATTGCTCATGCAACAATTGATGTCTTGCCATCGTTACTTTTAAAGGCTCTCTGTAATTTCATAAGGTCATACTTTTCATTTTTGAATACAACCATCTTTCCGTGTACTTGGAGTATTCATTCTGCATTGAATTGATAATGTTTGTATAAAGCCAAATTTACGTGTATGTCTGAAAGAAGGTTATGAATTTATCACCTTAATCTTTACAAATTCTTTGTATTGTTCTACATTGTCATCGGTCATCATTATGGCTATTTCATCAAATAAGGTAATTGTAGCTGTGTATGAGTCGTCAACCACATTGAGCCTAACGTTATACCTTAATGTAATTACAAAGATATTAATATTATGATTGTCGGTACATTCTGTTGATGTCTGTGTTTGTGATCTTTGACAAAGCATGCAAGAATTATAGTAAGGTAATTTTTTTACTTTCAACTTCAAGGATTATTGCTTTAAAGAAGTATAAGGAATCCTGTAAGTAAAGGATGATGTGACTTACTTGTAAAATAATATTTTCATTTACAATTTGTGCACGTGGATTACTAATATACAAATTTTGGCTTGCTTGCTTGCTTCAGTGATGTGCTTCTGAACATAATGCCTCTCAACGTCGCTGTTTTTGCTCGATTCATTTGTTTCTTCAAGAACAGAAAGAGTTTTGGTCTTTGTTACAGTTTTCATCCCAACATCCCAAATCGTTAGCCGATGATATTATGCAAAGAAAGAACTTATAAATAATTTATGAGCGTCAAAAAAATCCATAACTGTTATACCATTTTTTGATCTCTTCTGCCTTTGCACTTAGGTTCCGCTTGTAATACTGAAAGTGACGATGTTGAGCATTGATTCTCTACTATTACGTAGTTGTTTGTATTGGAATGTAATAAGTTACAAAAGTCATGTCATATCTTCGAATGTGGACTCACTTAAGTTGGATAATGCAATAACTGGATTTTTGTCAACGATATCCTTAAGTAGTTTTTCTTCATTAAGAGCAATGTCTCCCCACAAGCATATGGTCATCGAGTTTAGCTCATATGTTAACAATAAGTTTTTGAGGCGGAAACAACTCTAAAGGTACTTAAATGAATAAGTACTTACTCTTTAATTAGAGGAATAACTTATATTTTGTTAGTCAACCTCTTGTTTTCTTGGTGATAAAATTTCCCTTGACCTTGTATAGATCACCTAGGAATTCTATATTTTTTGTTGGCATTAGGCCTTTTTTTTAAAGGAAAACTTCAATCATGCATACAATTTAAGGTAATAAAGTACGGTATATGGTCTTTTCCCCTCTTCATTTGTAGATTGCTTGAATGTCACAATGCTGGATTGGACATTAACATCATTTTCATCCTCACCAACATTTGTGCTTGCTTGTAAGATCAACTCAATCTTAGGATGGACATTTTAGAAATTTAGATTTATCGACTTAACGGTTCTTTTACTGATTGTATACTATTTAACATGAACGCTTCAGACTGTATGAAGTACCTGCGCTTCTTGGACATGTGTATAGGATGTGTCTGACACATCTCATAGGATATACTAGTATGGACATGATCTTATTGTGTTTCTTTTAGCTCTTTGGCTTTCAGATGAGACAAATTCTCAATTAAAATCATGTATGTCACATAAAATATCATTTTATCGTAGAAATAACTAAGTAACAATAGATACAAATATTTTTGTTATGTCCCCATGTCTTGTGTTTTAAAAAGTGGACGGATCCGACATTTGGACACCTATGCAATGTGGACACTTGTACAAAGTCTATAGACTGTATAACACTCGTTGTTTGAAGATGCCATCAAATTTTGTTATTGTTTCCTCAAACGTAACGGCCTGAACTTTTGTTCCATGCAGTATGCAAAAATGTGAATTTCATAGCATTACAATGATATAAAGATGGAAAAATTCTTACGATACGCTTCTATAAGTACCTCTTATCAATTAAAATCAGCTTCAATATCTTTCCTGCGCCTTTTGTGTTAGTATAGAATCATTCGTGCCAACTCGTAATGATTTCACTTTTGTGGTCCATGTCCTCTGGTATGTCAACAAAGTGTTGATGACTACCGCTTGGCTACTGCTTGAGTTGTTTCCATCTCAACAGTTGACGTCTGTTTTCGCCTGATAGTAATGTCGAAATTGACAAAAACTTGTGAAATTTCTCATTGTAAAGATATGATTGTAATATATTTTGGATGTACAGACTTTAAAAGAATAAAGATAATAGTAACTTAAAAAAACTTTTTCTAATAAGCAGTCATATGCTACATAACTTAAAAATTTAAAATAGAACCACAGAAAAGTGATAAAACAATTTGTAGCCTAAATACATGAAGCTTGGTAATTTAAGAAACTTGTTTTGACTCAAGAACTTCTTTGTGAACTATATTTTTCGTATATGTTGTCCTTTCCTTTCCTAACTCTGACATGATTAATACTTTTGTTATTGACACGGGCGTTCTTCTAGATAAGGCTACATATAATTGTCTATAAGAAAAAACTGACTGATGTAAGTATATACCTACAAACGGTATAGTGTATCCTAGGGCTTTGTTAATGGTTATTGCAAAACACAGGCGTATAGGGAATTGCTTCCGTTTAAATGGAGATGGGTAAAACTTCGTTTGTAGCTGAGGAAAGAGGAATTCGTGGTATTAAGACTAGTTTCTTGTAAATTGGCCCATTGTAGTTTCCGCTTGGATAACATCACGTTCAAATTTTTTGCAGACCCTTCTTGTTTTGTTACACAAACCATTAGATGGATCTAAGTTTCTTAGCAACATGATTAGGCAGTTTTCCTTTGGCACTAAACAATGTGGAGATAAGCCATTAAGAGTTAAGGAGTTAAAAAAAGTTCCTCTGAATAGTAATGATTGGCATCGTCAACTGCTTCATCATAACTATTAAATATTTTTGCATCTCCTGAGAGCATTGAGATCATCTTTTAATTAAGATTATCTGTGTACTCATTTTTTGAAACAAAATTTGCACGCTTTGTATTTACACTATTGAATGTGCATTTTCTCGTAAAGAAGGAAATGTGCAGTCAATCAAGGATTGTTGTGCGTTTGCATCACTGACACATTTGATCACCTTTTCATCTGGAATACACATCATGTCATTCTTCTTGTTGGCTCATACCCATCCCCAACTCGTAGAAAAAATTCATTGAAACAAGGATCCCTCTTGCTTTCATGTTTCTTGTTAAAGTGTATTTTTTCGTCCTTGACAACAAGTACAATTTCACGAGGCTTGCATTTACAATTTGGGAACACTTGACAAATATCCCCTTTTAAGATAAATACTTTTGCCGCTAAACTCTTTTTCTTTGTCCATGATATCTCCCAATGTTCTGTCAACTGTTTAAATTACAAAGCGGTTTGACATTGGTGCTTCATCCCAGATAATTAGTTTCGATGCACGTATCAGCTCAGCTTTCCCACTTTGCTTGGGTATGTTGCAAACACTTGTATCATTGATTGTTATTGGAATATTTAGATGTGAATGGGATGTCCTCTCACTAGGTAGTAGAGATACACCTGATGTCGCAGTTGCAAATGCTATCATCTTTCTTCTCACATTTGCTAACAATGCATGGTACAAAAATGTTTCCATGTTCGTCCTGGACCATCGATGAAGAAAACACAACTCCCTCAAGAATTAACTCGATCTGTTATCGTATCAAAAGCACTCGTTTGTTCAAGATTCAACATGATTAATACGGAAGTAGTCTTCAAATAGTCTCAACAGACAATGCATCCTTCAATTCTCGTTGAATATGGCTTAAAGTACCCAAATGGTTGGACGGTGGATTTGGTAAGTCGTATTGGATATGATGGATCCCATGCTCTCAAGGAAGTACATACTTTTCAAAATACTCGACACGTAATAATTGGGGCCGTTTCAAGTTCTCTTCTAAAATTTCATAAAATGTGTCCCATAGTGTAGGTAGTCGCTTGGCTTAGCCGGCAGTTCACTAATAACGTAGCAAATAGTCTATGCATGGCATGCGGTATCTAAAATGATGTCACTTCATTCAAACAATAAAAATGCTTTGTTTAGATTCCAGTAGCTCTTTTTTTCTGCGCAGCTTATTTGGATGACATATTATCTTCCATTAATTGTTAGTAGATCTTGGAAGGATTTTGGACCTTTGACTTAATATATCTCCCCTTTTGCTAGATTTGTGCCATTTACTCGACCAATCTCTTTTCCCTTTTACCTTTTATTCCAATATTTGTAATTATGGTTCCGCATGAAATGCTCTAGAAATTCTCAATAAAGATACTTGGTTGGTTCTTTAATATCTGCATGTATTTTGAAAAACCCTGTGAGCATCCTTCGTGAGAGGTTGTCATTCGTTATCACATTTTCTAAGTTTTGATTTGCCCAGTAAGTGACACATTGCTTCCCTTAAAGGTGTAGTTACAAGTAAATAAATGTTGGGTACATCTCATACAAATTGGAATCGTATATTCTTCATATTGCCTCTTAAGCTGATTCCCACCTTACATCTTGGAATTGTTGATTTCATCGACCACATTTTCATCATTTCCCGTGGCGATATTTATAGCAACTCAGCCATGTCCCGTTGTAAAGACTCTTGATTGCCTTCAATCCAGAGCATAGTTCAACATTATATGACAAATATATCTACTAAGAAGGTGAGGATTATAAGGTACTATTCATTGAGTATCGAACTTAGCATTTTAGATCATCACCTTTTTGCTTGTCATCCCTCCTTTTATAAATTGGATAGCCATCATTTGCACACATTGTCTTCTTACAAAATGGTCGAGGATAATGGCTCTTGCATTCTCCATTTACCATGCAAGGGTTCTTTTTATGTTTTTAATTATACAAAGACCATACCTCATATGTTTAAGGCTTTACTCATAATGTGGATACTTATTCTTGTCAAGTATCTGTGAGCAAATGAATTTGTCATTTTGATCAGGGTTACTAATCTTTTGCTCGGAGCTTAATATTATCAACATGGGTGCGTGTGGCAAGCCTCTTTTCTGTAATTCAATTACACGGACATTGGCTGCCACTCTTCCAAAGATATTTTTATGAAACAACTAGTCTTTGAGATCTTGTAACTTTACTCAAAACACTTAAGAAGCCAAATCTGGTCTATCTTGTGCACTTTGGCCTTCTTTCAGTTAATCTTGCATCTCTTTCCACTCAGGGTTACATGTCATCGTAAGAAAAGATCTGGTTTTCTATATTGCTGAACTAAAGCCATTACATTAAGGTATGACGATACATGTCATGGGTTCTCCAACAAAAGATGCAGGAAGAACTATCATTCGACTAACCTGACTCCCTCTAGTTTCTCCTGCCGTTACACAATTTGCAATTGCCTAATATAGTTCAGATTTGAGATCTGATTGGCTCCTTAAAAAATAATCTAACCTAGTTGTCTCTAGCCTGATGTACATATCCATTACGTACTGTTCTAAGAACCGGCTGACCAACATAAGAGTTGAGTTTTCGGATTCTTGCTCTTGCAATTTGTAACAATAATATTGTCTACATGACACATTTGCATTAGTTTGGTTGCCAACATCTACAACACAATTGTAAGTTGAGATTATTCTAAGTAGCAATACTTCACTATGATGTAAAATATAGAATTATGTCGTTTACCTTGATGTTCTCAGCAAAATATATCTGTGGCGAAGTTAAAATTTGGCATCATTGAGTTTTTTTTCCTTTACTATAAAAGCGTTCTTATTTTTGATATCTTGATGCCATTTAGTTTCTCCTTTTGGGAAAAGGAGAGGATATTGTAGTGGATCATAGCAAATGTAATAATGCTTCAAGTTATGTTTGTTACATGAGTGTGCATGAATTACAATATCTTATTTAAGATGTATGTTTGAATTATTCCCTTCAATCCCTATTGTCACAACTTGATCGGATGTTGGTGCTTTGTAAAGCTGTTTAGTCTAACTTGAACTGTGCATAAGGGTTGTCCTGAAGAAGTTACCACTGCTTCGTTCAACTTTGTATCTGGTAGTATATTCAACTTATTTTGCATCTCATTTTGAGTATCATAAAAGTATAGCTGAAAGTAACCCGGGTCATTTTCATTAGGTATGGGAGTAATGCGGGTCATTTTCATTATGTATGAGAACTTGAAGGTCATATATATTTGTCCCTGCTTAGTTGCACAAAGCGGGGGCGGGGGCGGGGAAGCGGGAGCACCAAGAAGAATCTGAGGTTGGGAGCGGCTTGAATAAATAAATGCATAAAGAGTATTATCATTTGTTTAGCATAGTTTACATAGATAGCAACAACAGACAAGGAGACTTTAAGGACTTGAAAGAAGAGAGAAACAAGGAATTGAGTTGAAAAGAGCTTGATTTTCATGTATTCTATCACTTGTTCCATGCATCTCTATCCAACTAGCGGGATCGAGTTCCCATCTTAGCTTGGGACGAGATTCCATGGAGCTCCTAACTTGGGATCGCAAAAGCGAGTTTTCGAGAGAGAAACGTCACCATATTAGGAGTTTCCTGCAACTAAGTGTCCCTGTGCTCAAAAAGTATAAACACTATCCTTGCAGACGAGAGTTCCTTGTCCAAGTTAACACCAAAGGATGTGAAAGAGAATATGCTATTATATGCACGGATGTTCTTTTGGAAGTGTTTGACCTCTTCGGATGGAGATGTGAATAAAAAGAGGAGTTCATCTGCGACACATCTACAAGAGCTTGCTTAACATCGCTTAACATCTCCATTTCGGTAACAAAAACTTGGCGTCTTGTATTGAAATTTCTTCATCTTACAACACTACAAAAAACTGCCCCTTTAGCGACCGCGATCGCGGTCGCTACATGGTGTATGGCGGTCGCTAATCGCATTTAGCAATGCGGTCGCTAGAGGCTGGGTTGCTAAATTTTAGCGACCGTAAATTTATCGCTTTGACCAGTTTAGCGACCACCACCACCTCGGCAATCGCTAAATCTTTTTGATAATTAATATACTGACCAGATTAGCGACTACTGTAGCGGTCACTAGTTTTTAGTTAGCACTTAATTTTTGTGGACGCTAGTTTATTTTTTGTATTTAATCTTTTTATAGCAAATTTTGCATTTTATTTGGTAAAATAAGTAATTTCTGATCATTGCACTATTAATGAAACTAATATCATATAATTCCAAAACTCACAAGGTAAGGCTTCACACAACTTTTTCATTTCATTAGCAATCATATCCAAAATAACAATTAACAACTTTAACTCTCCACCGTAGACACAGTCTTGAACCAAAATTAAGAATGAACTAAACACCTAGACTAGGACCAACCAACAAAGTAACTACTTTTGAGACTGCACGAACTCATCAACGTCCAAATTCATAAGGTTTGTATTGTGAGTAGCATTTTCTGGCAAGGAAGTGCCAAGGTTGTCATTTTCTTCACAAGTTGTTGAAAGCACGCTAGGTCTAATACCTTTCTTTCTCACCACTTTGAGAATCACTAACACTAGGCATAGGTCCGCGCTACATGAAACAAAAGTATTTAATCGACCAAATAAAACAGCCAATATATATATATTTCTTAAAAAAAGAAAGAAACTTCTAACAATACCAACACAAAAATATTCAACCCCATATATTAGCCTATGTATTCAGTTCAAAGAAACATAATTGCCCTTGGCTTCCACACTATTCACAGAAGAAACATATCATTTTGCTCAACAAGATGCTCCGCAGTATGTGTAACTATCCAGTTATATAAACTGTGAATGAAAAATGGTCTCATGAAAGTCCAAGAAATCTGAAGCAAACCGCACTTGACTAAAATGAATTGTATGTAATTGTCTATGTAAAGCTAACAGATATGCGCATAACGAACTGCGGTAGCTTAAGAATTGTAATTGATGCATCTCCAGCCTACACATGAACAACCCAGACAGAACCATAGCTAAAAATCATCTGCAAACTCCAATAATTACTCAATAGTTAACAACTAAGGCAGATGACACCACCAACACCGATTTCTCGGAAAGGCAACAAATATTCATCTAGTTTGATACTTGTATCTATTCAATAGGTAAAAAACTCATCCAAGAAAACAAAAGACAAATACTAAGAGTCATCGCACCTGGTGTTTCTTTTTTGGAAGGTCAAATGATATAATATCTCCTTTGTAAAAGCTACAGAGCAATAGTCAAGAGACCAAATATATCAGAATCACTTGTGACGAATCTGTGTAATTTTTCAACAAAACCCAAACATAATTCTAAGTAAACAAGGAAAACAAGGCATAATGAAAAATGGTAGGAGTCTTATCCTGCAAATGATGCCTAATTTCTAGTTGTACCCTGCATTTGCTCCAGTTTCAGTCTCTTGGTACTTAATATTGGCCTTTTTGTGATAGGTATCGTTCTTTCGTTCATACAGCACTATTCTATATGGTGGTGCGCAACAAAAACATAGATAACATTTCGTTTCAATCAAGACCAAAACGACTGAGCCTTGAGTTTATTTTGATATAATGTTTTCTAAACCCCACATAAATTCAAAGCTACAAATAGAATACTACACACATTGGAAGCAGAATATTGACTAATTGACCAAAAGGCACTTGATAACCAAATTGACTTGAGAGAAACTGTATAATGCCGGATATAAGGCATTAAAAAAGCGGGAACTCCATGATTTCAAATAGAGAGTAGCATGATAAAACTACAAAAAAAAAAAAAAAACTAATCTTTTCTATTTGGTTTACCTAAGTTGAGCAATTTACGTTGTAATGCTATACATAGAACCAAGGAGACGTTTTCTAGGCACTTAAAAAAGAAACACTACTACTGGTTTCTTGGCAGAGCAATATACAAGAACATTCTATATCATGAAAAAAAAATGATTAACATCACCAGCCAAGTTTGTCACTGTTATCTTCCTTCCCACTTGTATTAAAAGGTTCTGTTATAAGATTATTGTACAAATATGAAGCACCTTCTAGCACAGCCATAAACATGTTTTCATTTTTCTAGTATTGAACAAATTTTTGATCCATTATAGACAAGTGTACCTGTTCATTAAGAGGAGAGGAGGGATATCAGAGATACTCCAAGTGCAGAGTACCTTCTCTCTGGCTCAACCAATTGCTCCCTTGAAGTACCCACATATTGTCTCCTGCTACCATTTGTCACGGAATGGTAGCAAATCATAATTACAGATTTGGGTTCCTCTCAGTATAAACAGAAAATTACAATTTGGCTCTTAAAAGCTTAAAACAGGAGTAGAGATACAAGAGATAAGAACAATTACAAACCCAGGAGAAACGAAAAATTCCAGATATGAGAGACGGAGATCCAAGAGGCAGAAAACGCGGAAGAATTACGTGAGTTGGGAGAGAAACATCGCAACCGGGCGGCGGCGTGGGCTTCGCTGCGTCATGGGTCACGTGGACTGCTTCATGTTATTGTGGTCCTTCGCAACAGCGGCAAGGAAGGCGATGGAAGGGAGGCGACGGCAGAAGGCTACTTCCAGTGATTGGGGTGGTAGGAAAGGGGGAGAGAGGGGGAGGCGACAGATGTGTGGTGGGGTGAAGTGAGAAAGAGGAATGAGAGGGAAATTAGTTTAGAGAGGACGGGAGTCCAAATTAGGGCAAGGTAAAAAAAATGCTCATTGAATTTAGCGACTGCTACTTAAGAGGTCACTAAGTAGTGGTCGCTAAATCTCGAGCCAAGAATTTTGTTGGCCGCGCCAAAATTTGGATAAGCTTAGCGAGTGCTAATGATAGCGGTCGCAAAAGCAATCGCCAAAGGCCTTGTGGCGGTCTCTAAATTGCAGTCGTTAAAGGCCCGATTTCCTGTAATGCAATGACTGCAAGGTAGTGTGCCCTCAGATTCATGCATCTCAGAGCACATAGGCATAAACAATGTTTTGCCTATAACTTGTCCTTTTTCCAAGACTGCCATAGACCTGCCTCATTTCTGAAATGTACGGTGAAATATACTCTTGGATAGATACTTTTTCCTAGTTCATATTATTCTACTAAGGTATCTTACCTCTTTCAGATAACAACCTATGCATTTGTTTACAGTAGAGAAAATTGTAGATAAGCTATATAAAAAAGCTACATTATAATAATTAGCAACTGACACCACAAGCAAGTTTCCACCGAAGTGAAAAAAAATTAATTAAGCAAGTGAAGTAGAAATCTGTGAAGTGAAAAAATTATTGATTAAGCAAGTGAAGTAGAAAAGTCGAACACACATTTAGAAGTTGGTTGCAGATGAATTAACTACAAAATTGTGAAGAGGCATTGTTCATGAGAGATTACCTTTCTTCTTGTAGCTTTCTCTTTAGAATTTGATGAATAATGGAGGCAACATGTAGAGGCTTTGGTGGCTCAAGGGTAACGTGAATGTAGGCAGGATGGAGCTAGGTTTTGGAGACCATGCATGACTTGAAGTATAGTTCTATAGGGTTTGGTTTTCAAGAAACCCTTATATCTAAAAAAACCCCTGTATTCCAATAAGGGTATTCCAAGAAAGATGCTTGATATTGTATAAGAAGTCAAAAACACCCTTATACTTTTAATAAGCATCTACTCCATAAAAGGATATTTAATGGGAAAGAAATGTTACAAGTCGAAAACGCCCGTAGTCACCCTTATCCTTTTATGAAGAATTCAATTAAAAAAAGGGTACTTTAAAGGGGGAAAAAAAGATTAGCCATTTCATTACATCCGTGCTTTTATATATGTATAGATATAGATATAGATATGATACACAACATTCCGCTTTATGAACATTTGCTTTTTGTTTCAAGCGCACACATAAGACCTAAGGTCGAAGTGCTAGTTCTTACTAAAGTTGTGATCACTTTGTATTGCATGCCTTTTAGCGTGGCTTTGTTGATGCCTTGTACAGCTAGAGCCTTGAGGGAGAGGGCTAATAAGTGTGGTTCTTCTGTGGGGAAAATGTTCGGACTGTAGCCCTTCTCCGCTACATAATGGACGCAGAAGCCGGGATGCCTAGCTCAGGGGTGTGCATGGTGATATAGGCATTCGACCACACAACGGCCTGGCATGTAATGCCATAGGGCTTTGCATCGATCCTAACATTGCCCAGACACCTGGGGATCTATTGGGAAAGGGGTCTGGGGGCCTCATTTAGGTATAGCTGGCCGTATTTGCATGAGAATGGGCCTGGGTCCGTAACAAATGGTTTTAGAGCCACACTCAGTTTTGTACAGGAATATTAGCCACTGTGGCCAATAGACAGTGCTTTTGAAACCTCTTTTACGTCGAGCGCCAGCCGCCAGGAAGTGCGTGAGGAAGTTACAAAGAGCTGCTATAGCAGGCAGGGTGGCAGCGTAAGACGAGACTTCAGGGAGTTGTTTCATTCCCGTTGTGCCCTCACAAGAGATTAGGTGTGTTAGCTCTCATGAACTCATTGTGTGGGCGCCTAGCACAGGGTGCGCATGAGCATATAGGCATTCATCTACACAACGAGCCTGGTGTGTAATGTCACAGCCTAATGAACTCCGCTTTGCATCGACCCTAACATTTCCCAGACAGTGGAGAGTATCTATTGGGAAAAGTGTCTAGGGGTCTCATTTAGTTATAGCCAGCCGTATCTACTTGAGAATATACCTGGGTCTATGACAGCATGCTCTTGTATGTGTCATGTGTGTAAGTCTAATATTGATTTTTTCATCCTTTTCATTCGTTGGTGGATCTTTTTCAAATTTTGCTTTGGCAGTAATTAGATAGTTGTTTGAGTGGTACTGAACTTTTGCAGTTGAAGAGCACACAGGAAATACTGGATTGATGTTACCCCCCAGCTCTTACTTTTATATGATGGGTAATTTTGGTCTTCAGATATTAGTTATAGTTATTTCTTTCTTACAGTCTTTGGGTCGGATAACTATGGCTGTTGCGGTTGATGTTTCTCAATTTGAGAGTATAACAATGGCTCCTCCTGACCCAATCCTTGGAGTTTCTGAAGCATTCAGAGCCGACACGCATGAAATGAAGCTCAACCTTGGTGTCGGAGCCTATCGTACGGAAGAACTACAACCTTATGTTCTCGGTGTTGTTAAGAAGGTATATTTAATCATTGGTCATATCTTTAGTTTCTTTTTGTAAGAAGGAAAAACGATGTTCAATTTGTAGTTCCTCTCGCCAGTAAGACAGGAATATGTTTCATTTACAAATAGTTGCTTAACATAAATTCTCTTCGGAACTTCTTATCGTAGGCAGAGAATCTTATGCTGGAGAGGGGAGAATTCAAAGAGGTATCTAAAGTTTTTAATTTAATTGATTGTGCAAGCATTGTTTCATTGTATACACTACTCTCTCTTACCACCACTTAAAAACGATTTGTAGTATCTTCCAATCGAAGGTTTGGCTGCATTCAACAAAGCGACTGCAGAGTTATTGCTTGGAGCAGACAACCCAATTATAAAGCAACAGAGGGTAGTTTTATGAATTATACTTAAATAACAGCATACTGAAACTGTATGAAGGCAAGCCAAAGGTCCTCTTCGTCAATTTATTTTATCTTGTTTCTCTTCAGATTGCAACTGTTCAAGGTCTTTCCGGAACTGGTTCTCTTCGTCTTGCAGCAGCGCTTATAGAGCGATATTTTCCCGGAGCAAAAGTTCTTATATCATCTCCAACTTGGGGTGCGTATTGTCACTCTCTTGAACTTGTTTGAGTGATTTGTCTAAAAAGAAACTAGCAGTTTAATGCAGGAGTTCATTTCTGCAGGTAACCACAAGAATATTTTTAATGATGCCAGAGTTCCTTGGTCTGAATATCGCTACTACGACCCAAAAACAGTGGGTTTAGATTTTGACGGGATGATATCTGACATAAAAGTAATGTTCAACTCCCATGCCTCATTTTTTTAAGATGCCAAACATTTCGCCCCCTGAAATTTCCTGGTCTAAGGATGTTTTTTTGGATATCAAGATTGCTATAACAAATGTATCACATATCAGTTAATGAGACTTATCAATATTGAGAATGCATTCTCCATTTCTTGGAGATCATTTATGTTATTTTAAACAAGAGTCCTGGTAATCGTATATTTAGGTTCTAGTACATCAAGAGAGTATATTTTTCTCATGATGCTACATCTTAGCGGAGTGGATCAATGTTCTTGTTAATGGGGCGTACCTTTCATGTATCAAGTACTTCCTTCTAGATATCATGTCTTGGAATATGTATTAGCAGTGGGGGGTAAAACTCAGCGGTGAGCAAAGGGATCATGCCCCCTTTATCCTTACCGCCCTTGAGATTGGAGGTCTTCTCTGACTGCTTCCATGGTGCAAATATTATCTGAAAAAACACACGGATTGTCCTGGTGGTGCCCTTAATTTGCAAGTATTTAAGTCAACATCACAATTCTCCAAAAGGCGACAACCCTTACTCCCATGCTTTCCCCGCATCAAAAAAGGGTGAGCTCAGTACGTTTTTTTGCCTCTTCTTTTCTTATAAAAGAAAAGGAAGTTTTTAAGGTGGACTCCACACATTTCTCGAACGCATATATGTTATATAAGTTTTAGATTAATCACGCATTTTTCCTCCAGTTAAAACTCCTAGGTCAAGAAATCATTATTTGACTCTTATATACTCACATTTATATCTAATTAGGCAAATGTTTCCTTTTCAGGCAGCCCCTGAAGGATCTTTTATATTACTTCATGGTTGTGCTCATAACCCTACTGGTATCGATCCAACACCTGAACAGTGGGAAGCAATTGCTGATGTCATTCAAGAGAAAAATCATATTCCCTTTTTTGATGTTGCTTACCAGGTATTGTCCTTGAAAAGAGTTCTGGCGCTTGAATCTTACATTAGCTTTGATCTCAGTCTTACGAGAAAGCGCAAGTTTTATCATAGGTCGGACAAGTTTTTACTAAATTGAAATGCACAAACACCTGCGTGAATTATAGGAGTTGTTTCTGAGCTTCTCGCTGTTTATAGGGATTTGCAAGTGGAAGCCTTGATGCGGATGCATCCTCAGTTAGGTTGTTTGCAGCACGTGGCATGGAGCTTCTGGTTGCTCAGTCATACAGTAAAAATTTGGGTCTTTATGCTGAAAGGATTGGAGCAATCAATGTTGTCTGCTCATCTGCCGACGCGGCAGCAAGGTACAACTAATTAATATCCCATTTTCAATAATCTTTCAGCCTTGATATATGATTTATTCTATACTCTCTCAAGATTTGTGCTACGTAGGAAGCCTTCAGATACATGAGCTGCCATATGTAACATCTTTTACGGTGTGAAATGCACTGAATTTTATGTCTCAACACTGACATTAATAGGCCTTCAACTTTGTCAATTTTTTTTGAGGCCATTGCCTGTTTTTTTTAACATCACCTTTTGGTCAAGTATCTTCATGCTGTTAATGTTGTTCTTTGCTGTAATGTGTGAAAATCAGCACTTATTTTGGGTATCAACATAAATGAGAGCTGTTCAATTTTTACGCATAGGCATGATCATCTCTCAGTGTTTTGTATTTTATTGGAAAAAAAGTGGTATGTTTATCTTCAGTCTGAGCATGTAATGAACCGTAGAGTGGAATGCTGAAGACAGTAATGTCAAAATCCTTATGAATAGGCATATCCATCTCTGAGTGCTTTAGATTTCAATGGACAAAAAGGCTATATTTAGCTTTGGATTGAGCCTGTAATGAACTGTAGAGTAGAATGCTCAAGACAGTAATGGCTTCTTTCTCAAGGGCTTCAATAATAAAATACGGGTATCAAAATGTAAAAACAAGCAGCAGATACTCAGCAGACTTTTCTTCCAAAGTCTTGCATAAATAGAGGTTAACTTAGCGTGTACATACTGTTGTTGGGCATGTATGGGAGGCGATACGAAAGCATATGGCAGACTAACATTATCCGCATGTGCTAAATAAGACGGTTGCCTTTATGCGTAATTCACAAAACCCAGTTGTTTATGGCTCAAGTTTGCCGTTTCTGCAGCATATCTGGGATCACATGGCCAATGGCCGAAATGACGTTCTCCCAGGTGACGTGTAAATACTGGCAGATCTTGTTTGAAAATACTAATCGTGTGGTTACTTATGTGTAGGGTAAAAAGCCAACTGAAAAGGATTGCTCGGCCAATGTATTCAAACCCACCTGTTCATGGGGCTCGGATTGTTGCCAATGTTGTAGGGGATCCAGCTCTCTTTAGTGAATGGAAAGAGGAGATGGAATTGATGGCTGGTAGGATAAAGAGTGTGAGACAGAAACTCTATGACAGCATCTGTGCGAAGGATAAAAGTGGGAAAGACTGGTCGTATATTCTCAAGCAGATTGGCATGTTTTCTTTTACAGGCCTGAACAGAGCTCAGGTGAACCAACTATATGCATTCTAATGTTAGAGCATCAATATTATTCTTAACTTAGGGCAGTCATATTCCTCTGTTTTTGGTTATCTGGATTTTTGATTACTCTGTCCATTTCAAAACCTTGGGCCTTGGGTCTCAAAATACTTTCTCCATTTCTGGGAATTGCTGGCGTAGTCTTGACTGAACACAGAAACATTGACCTCACTCACTATTTACTGGACAAACGAAAAATATATAACTTGCTATCTCTATTCGAGTCTACTTTGAAGTTCAGAAATTCAAATCTATCCTCTGTTTTAGGTCCAGGGGATAAAAATCTTGAAACAGTTAGTGTTTTATTGAGCACATGTATGCAACTTTACGGTCCATGTCAAAGAATTGGGACTGCTCATTCTGATTCTTGTGTCACCTGACTTCCTCCCAGCACAAACCAAAATTTTTTGACTACTTTCGGGCCTCAAAAAAAAGATCATTGACTGGTAAATTTTAATTGAGCCAGGACTTACATCCCTAAACCGGTTACAAGAGTTCGTTGCATTTGGACTAATTGGTGACTGGGTCCTAAACCGCTATGAGTTACGCATCTTTCTGATTTCTTTTTCTATGTTTTATCAGAGTGACAACATGACCGACAAGTGGCATGTGTACATGACGAAGGATGGAAGAATATCCTTGGCTGGATTATCAGCGGCCAAGTGTGAATACCTTGCAGATGCCATCATTGATTCGTTTTACAATGTCAGTTAGAAGAACAAAATACAGGATAGTATAACCAAGTCAGTGCAATATTTTTGGTGAGTACATTTGTTCAGCGTTGATTTTCAATAATGTATCTTTATTGTTGGAAACTCATTTTTGAAGTTAATATATGAGCCTCCCTTTACTACGTGTATATGCGGTTCTTCGTAGAATGGTTATGCAAATGTATGGACTCTAAGTTCAGCTCATATTAGGCTCCTCTAATGCTAGTGTCTTGCTAAATTTGTCCCTTTGGGGCTCAACAACTAAACTTGTCCGATTGGGGTTCAGATGGTTCCTTGTAACACAGGAGTTCATGTGCTCCAACTTTCAGGTGGTAATCCTTTTGACGGAGGGTTCATGCACTTAAACTCTCGACCAGGGGGTCATTCAAGGAAGGTAACTTGGAATGTTAAGTTGTTACAAGCACCCTATCTCGTTGAGTATATAAGCCCAACTTTGAATTCAACTTCAGCTTAAATCATTGGTCTAGTACCTTTCGACTCCAGTCGAGATTAGCCTAATTTACGTTTACTTCGAGCTTGCATGAGTTGCCGACCAACAACCATAGTTAAGCCGTACTGGTTATTACCTACCACTTTTACCATCTATCACATTCTTTTGTATTTTGTATCAGTCAAAATACTATTTTGTACTGCTATATATCGGCCAGGATAGGTTATAGTGGTCGTGATATTGTGTTTTGTATCTGTTCCTTAATAAATGTAGACGTTACAAATTTTGTTGGAAGATTTAGTAAATTGACCATATAAAAACTAAATAATTTTTTTTTCTTCAATTCTATTAGATCGATCATAGTTTCTATAGTATCTTACAATATCGTTATAATTTACAATAGTTTTTCTAATAAAGTTTTCAATCTTCATTGCAATTTTTAATTTTCTTCTATTTTTCCTTTTAATTTTGATTTACTTCATATCAGAAAGCATTTATTATATTATTTTATCTATATAATGTGCTGGTTTACACAGTTTATTCTTGAACTCGAATACGTTATTCTTAAAAAAAAAAAACAGCTTATTCTTCTAAAAGAATTTGCTAATGAGATGATAATTATAAATGAGATAATTTTATTTAGTAAGCTATTTGTTTCTATTGCCACCGAATGAGAACAAACAACTTATTCGGTAATAAAAAACTTAATTACAAAAGGAGGTAACTCAAGCTCTATAAGGATAAATAATTTATTCTAGAAGAGCAGTGGAGGAAGAAATATATGTATGTATTTTAGTTCGTTAATGAATGAGTATT
The DNA here is from genome assembly GCA_033070095.1 of Escallonia herrerae. Lineage (NCBI taxonomy): Eukaryota > Viridiplantae > Streptophyta > Magnoliopsida > Escalloniales > Escalloniaceae > Escallonia > Escallonia herrerae. Next base: position 11,117 of record JAVXUP010003892.1, on the reverse strand, counting down.
ATATAGATATGTGATTGATGAAAATTTTGAGAAGGTGCCGAGACAGGTTCACAGTAAAGGTATGTATCATTTCACGAAAAATATGGTATGGTACCTTATTTATAAGTATGCCAACAACAATACAGGGAAATAGCCATCGAAAGAAAGATAATAATTTGACTTTGTGTCGAAGTTGGGGGTTGCTGTTCCCCATTTAGAGTCACCTTATGTTGGGATTTTGGCTGTCCAACGCTTCTTCAGCAGAGCTCTATATTCTGCATATGTCAAGAAACTCATAGAGTCCCTCACGCAACTACATCGTACTAACAAATTGTGACCGCTGAACCAACCACAACAACTGTGACATAAACATCCAACAAATAATGCAGCTGCAGAGAATGTGTTGGCCAATTCCTGGTAGTTTTCCACCTATATGGAGTAATAGCAAAGGCAACTGGCAGAGCAGATGAGACCTTCATGTGCCAATATAATATCATGGACCAAAGTTCTCATGACAAAAGCAGAGAGATGAGAATCCCTTTATACATCATATGAAAATTTATATCGTCCAAAAATGAAAATAAAAAGGGCTAGAAAACAAATGTAGTTGGGAATAGCTCTATTAGCTCATTGTCCAACCTTTCTATGCACATGTAACCTCGCACTAGTAGAGGAGAAACCCTGCATCTCATCTCAATTTATTTACAAACATGATTCATAAGAATCCACAGATTTTTCCCTTCTTTGCTCACTATATATAGGCCCCTTAACTATTGAGGAAATAATTAGTCATGTGTAAGGAAGGGAAGCAATAAAAAATTTGTATGGTAGCTTAATTCAAGCAATGTAGACAGCAGAAGGGTGCAGGAGCAGAGGAATTGAAGTTCTACTCGCTCGACGGAGTCAGTGATCAGAAGGAATTACTTTGGCCACCGGAGGCATGTCTTGTGTGACTCGCAACGTCCCTCCAAGCTCTACCGGAACGAGTGGAGTAAGAGAATGTAAGACATCAGCTATCAATGGACGGTAACTCGGTTCTGGCTGTACACACAGCACAGCTACAGCAGCAACCTGCAAAAACAATTGAAATTTCTTTTACACGTTATAGGTGCAACTTATGTTTGACATAGTTTTTGGATTTACTCTGCAGAACTTGTCACTGCTTAAATTGGGTTCTGCTATTGTAGGTAAATATAGCATCACTGAAGAAGTGTTAATGCATTTACGAACTTGGTACAAGTGCTTTAGATCCATTGTATCTCTGATCACAGGATCCACAATGTTTGGAAGCTTTGTTCTGTCTGTGAGCTGAGGCATAGCCTGCATTTCATATAAAATAAAGGCATTTAGTTTCAAATTTCAAACCAACCCTTGTTGGGGTATGTGCCAAAAGATTTAACAAGAACGAGGCATACCCATGTGACAATGGACTGGCACTGAGATGGTGCCAGTTTCTCCACAGGCTTCCTTCCAAGTAGAAGCTCCAAAAGAACAACTCCAAAGGCATATACATCACTTTTGTCAGTCAATTTACCTGAAAAGGATAGCAAAAATGTTATTTACTTGGCAGAAAATCGAAGTGTAAGAGGAATAGAAGATGCTCCAGATCTGGCTGGACCGGAAACTGATTGGTCTATCAGCAAAGTTATCCCAAAACATCAAAATGAAAGTTCTTTGAGAAGTTAAGAAGACTTCAACTGCTTGTTCACCAATTATAACTTGCTTATTACTTTTGAGACAATACTTCTGAGCTCTCTAGCACCCAGTGCTTACTGAGACAATACTTCTGAGCTCTCTAGCACCCAGTCATCAAAATCTTGGGCGGCTAATTGTAGAATTGATCTTAATTTGACGGCAACAATCACATGGTCTTAGGTTTCAAGGATACACTTGTTGCATAAACACAAAACCACTTCATCCAAACTCATCAGCCCTACGAATCCTTAAAAAAGTATAATGTCTCTTTGGGAACACTAGAACTATAATTGACTTCAAACATTTCCAAAAAGAGGTAACGAGACAACTTTATACATATTTCTTCATGAAACTTGTGCAATGTTAAGTCCCAGTGCCATGCAGTGGCACTGCATGTGCAGAAGGTGTTGATGATTACTTTATCTAATGATTAACCAATTTTATATGACTGTCGAACTCATGAATACCCACCAAGTGACTCTCATAAGTGCTTGTATTAATAACTAAGAACAATAATGTAAAGGTTGGGCATTCTCAGACACTGGACATTAAGTACATGGCAACACAGCTGAAGTTTAGTTGGCATACCATCTAAAAGGTACTCCGGGGCTACATAACCCAAGGTTCCTGAGAGCTTGAAATTGTTTTTGTTTTGGGTCCCATCCGTAATAGCAAGGCCGAAATCCGAAAGCTTAATCCAGATAAAAGAGGAGAAATGTTTAGCAACTCCTTAACAACATCAGAGAGATATACACACATCAGTATTAAAAACAAGTTGCAATTAACTTAAGGGACAGATCGGAGACTCCTCCAGATTTTTATATGCCTTTACCTTGGCATTGAAGCTGGAATCTAGAAGGATATTAGATGATTTCAGATCTCTATGTATCACTTGTGGGCTGCAGTGCTCATGCAAGTATTCTAAACCTCTGGTCAACCAGTAGCAGATATGTTAATACCAAACGTCAATAATGGAAACAAAATACTAATATGGTGGCATTTAACAAATTTAACCTGGCTGTATCAAGAGCAATTTTCATCCGATGATGCCATGCTAAAGCTGATCCATGAGAAGGCCCTGAAGACATTGAAATATAAGCAGAAATACAAGTTAACACTTCTATCATCTCGTATCAGTCCTCATTCACTTTTGAATTAGATGTTGTCATACACTTTCCGCTATATCTATTTCTGCTTTTGCAGCGAATATTCCATTTTCGTCTTGGGGTTGAAGCCTTGGAGGAAGGGGGACGTGGGGGGAGCTAGCCTCATTTTATGCCATCAGCTGAACCAACAAAGAAAGTGTTGCACAAACTTCTTACCATGTAACTGAGTCTCCAGAGATCCATTCTGCATCAGTTCATAAACAAGAAGCCTGGTTTCGCCATGAACGCTACAACCCAATAGAGAAATTACATTCGGGTGCTGAATTCTGCTCAGCAAATCCACCTCGGTCTACAATTCCAAATGCAAATGAATAACATAGTACTAATGTCGCACAACACCAAATCCCCAAACCATAAATAAATCACCACAGAAGTATATTTCGAGATAAAATGGTACCTGGAATTCTTTTATGGCATCCGGACTTCCTCCTTCCAGTTTCTTCACAGCGGCATCAAGGTTGTCAGCCAATCGAGCCTTGTATACACACCCAAATCCTCCCACGCCCAAAATATCGCTTTCTCGAAAATGGTTGGTTGCTGTTTCTAGGAACTTATAGTCCATTAAAGAGACGGATCCTTTTTTACAACTCGTCTTGAATGAACCATATTTCCCCATGAATGCAGCTAGTGCATGCCCTTTCCTGACATCTACGAGATATAAGAAAATAGACCAACATTAAACAGAACCCAGCAATATCTTGGAGTGAACAAGGAAGCTTAGTTCATGTCAATTCAACAAAAAACGCACAAAAATCTTGAAATGAAAAATCGTATGTCATGTTGCCAAAAGTAGTACCTGTACCATGGGCACTGTCCTTTCGGGATTTGTGCAAGTTCTTTCTGTGAAAGACCCACAGGCACAACATAGAGAACATGATTGCAGCCAGTGCAGTTGAAGCAACAATGAGTGATACAAGCAGTTTCTTGTCCAAGTCCATATGATGCTTCACTGTTCCTATTTGAATCCCTGATTAAACAAGCAATTAAGGAGAATCCCCGGTAAAGTGGTATGAATCAGAATAATAAAAACGGTAGATATGGTTTGGATTAGTGAATTGGGATAGAAATCAGAAGATTTTGGAAATGAAATTAAAGCAAAGAAATTGAACACTAGGGATGGGGCGAGGGGGGACTTGTGATATGAATTATGGGTATCATGAAGAGTATGTTTGTGCACTTAATTGCATTAAATGTAGTGAATAAGCCAATAAGGTAATTGTGAAATTTTGAATTCTTGAAGTTCAAATTTTGGAATAATGCAAATGAACCCTGTCCAAGAAAGGATAATAAGGAGAGAAAGCGTACCTGCCATTGATGCAGGAAGTGAAGGAAAGGGTGAAACTGCTGGTGAAGAAACAGGAGCAGAAAGTGAAAAACCAGGGGGGTCAGGTCTTGCATCAATGACAGATAAGTGAGAAACCCAAATGGGTCCGTGAAAAAGAAGCACAAATGCCAGAAAGTTCTTCATTTTCCTTCCCAAATTCCTTTTCTTTTACCTTTCTGTATGTTTCTTTCTAGCAATCTGCTCACTTTTAAGAAGGCATGAAGAAAGAGGACTGTGATGGGTGTGGCCTAATAGGGACAGAGGAGGAGATCTCAAGCCCTTTGGGAGAGGTGGTTTTAATGAATTTGGATCTTCTAAAGGTTTCTATATATTTCTGAAGTCTTTTATCTTTTGTTTCTCTCTCCTATGTCTGTCTCTCTTACTGTGTGAGTGGAAGTGTGTGGGCAGTGGGCAGATGCCAGAGGAGACAAAGGAGAACATAAGCTTGCTATCTATGCTGTGGTGTGGACTATGGATGGAGGGAGTTGAATGCACAATAATCATGTGGGTGGTTTGCAGTGAAGGGTATAATGCTGATTGAGTTTGTTACTTCTCCAGGTCAGGTTAAACAATTCTGCCAACAATTAAACGTTATAGAGGACGAATCTGAATTTCAAGCGCACGCGCACACACAGAAAAAAAAAACAAAAAACAAAAGGGGAGGAAAAAACGGTGAATGAACTTCAAGCAAAATTGTAACAAATAGAACGTGTTTGTAAGTAATTTTTAAGATAATTCTTTCGTTGGGCGACAAACGTACAACATTTTAATATATTTCTTACCGATGCGATTAAAGGACTGTTTGACAAAATTGATATTTAAGTGCTAAAAACTTAAGTACTGAACTTGTACAATTGAAAAGTTTAAGCAATTGAATTTTCGCCAAAGAAAAATAAGTTAATATGTTTGGTAATCAAAGTAGATGTCTGAAAATTGTTCTATTTTGCAAATTCATCCATTTTATCAGAATTATACATGTATGTATTATAATTTTTTTGTTGCCAAAATGTTATTGGTTGTATTTGGTGGTATTGATGGTGGCAGTGGAAAGGTGTTAATGATGGTGGTGATAGTGGTGCATGACGTTGTAGTGTTGAAAACTGTGGTGGTTGAGACAAGTGGCGGTCATGGTGGCAATTGTGATGTGGTAGATATAGTTCTAACCCGTGAAACAACAATGCATTTTGAGGGACTTCGTCATCCTACCACTCTTTGCCAATTCAAAACCCGGCCAAGCTTGAGTGTGAGGCCTCTTTGCCGGCTCTTAGCCGATGAAAAGAGTTAGCGTAAAAGTAATATGCAATCATGATGTGGATAGCATAAGCTAAAGAACACACAGCTGTATAGAAAGAAAAAAAAAAAACCCTCCAACGGAGAAGGGAAATCTAAATAAATTGTCAAGTGAAACCCTCAAGGGGACATTCAAACACTTAAACAAATTACCATGGGACATAACCTCTAAGGATCTCAAGATCCTATGATCTGTCTACAAAGGCGAATACGAACGAGCCTACTTAGGTGAAATCCTAAGACTTAGCACTCAAGTGCAAAAGTCTGAACAGCCTGCTTGGGCGAAATCATGTGGCTTGAGCTCCTAAGAGCTTAAGTCCGCACAATGAATTAGAGAAAATATTATTTACCCCTATAATTTTCAAATTCAATGCTTGTCTCAAAATAACTGGTTTACACTTCATCAGACAAATATTTTGGCTAAGAAAGTGTGTGTGTGTGTGGGGGGGGGGGGGGGGGGGGGACTTATGATAGAACTCAAATATAAACTCCCAATTATTGGGGACACCTAGTACTTCCTGTCAAACTAGGTCAACTACGAGTTATTGGACAAATTAGGTTTCATAAAGGACTCTAACACGATTCTTAAGGTTAGGCCAGACCAACTATGACACTTAATTCTATTAATCTTATGCATCTATGCCTATATAAAGGGTCCTCCCCAACTAGCGGTCACTTGTTTTCAATCTTGTAAGTCATGGTTGCAGGCTAGGGCTTAGGAGCATAGTTTTAGGAGCAACAGCTTGAATTGGGAGGAAATAAGATCAATGTGCAGAATGAAGTGATATACTTGAAGTTAGTACTAATGGATCTACTTCTTGTGTCGCATTGGTGAAAGTTTTATCCTTTTTCCATCAGTTATTCCTCTTTTCCTTGGTGTGCAATATGTTTATTAAGTTACCATCTGCTCTAAAAGCTTAAGCTTTAATACTCCTCCTCACGTGTAAGCACTTGATTGCACGTGGAGAGACAGATCAAGACAGAAATAAACAGAAGGGGACTAGATATGCAAGCGAAAAGAACTGAATCCAAGACCTTGCCAAAATAGAACTCTGATATCATGTTAAGTTACCATCTGCTCTAAAAGTTTAAGCTTTAATAATGTTGTTTTCTCATTGGTGTGAAATCTGCACTTGGTGAAACAAAAAACCAACATGAGAAAAACTAAGGAGACTAAATCTTCACAAACCAAAGCAACATGGTTGTGGTATGGCTCAAACCTCACCAATGAACATAGGAAACTCCATGAAGAACAAGAAGAAGCAATGAATGAATGAACTGAAATTAAATTAAATTAAATCCAAGAAGAGGAAACCTCAGTGCTATAAAAAAAATATATTGACAAGGATACTTTGATCCTTCTAAACCATATGTGACTTTATCATATTCATTAAGATCTTTGTCAAAATGTCCATGTCTCCATGACATTCATAGGACCACGACTCTTATTTTTCAAACCAAGACGAGATATAATCACATAGCCCACATTGGACTCTTCACCACTTTGTTCCATAAAAGTTACCTCTGACATGCCACAACTCAAAAGCAACATTGTTTTTTTTTTTTTCACCAAATGTGCATTTCACACCAATGAGAAAAACAAAACATTCCACAGTAACAAAAAAGAGGAAAGGAAGGAGGATTCTATGCAGTGTGTGGGGGGGGGGGGAGAGGGTGTGTGGGTTGTGCGTGTGTTACGGGTGGGTAGGTATTTGTTACGGGCGTGAGGGTGGGGGGGGGGGTGTGTGTGTGTGTGTATGTGTGTTACGGGGTGTGTGTGTGTGTGTGAATGGGAGGGGGGGGAGGACGGGGCGTGGGTGTGGGTTATGTGGGATGATATTTAGGTTCTCATTTGGTACTTTTGAAATGTAGGATCCTTAAGCTATACTTGGAATGATATTTTAGGATACAAATTTGGAACTAGTCCTCTTTTTTACTATTATGGTTGGATCTTTTCTTTCTTCAGTTTTGTTCATTCACTCTTTTCTGTTGTTCATCACCGTGATAATTAGTGCCGACTAAATTTTTGGAATCAACCACCATGTTTCGGGTTAGTTTTGAATTTAAACTTTACCCTTCGTTCCAAAGAAAGGACGGCACTGATAGCTTTCAAAGGCGTTGATAGCAGGTTTTGTGCTATGGTGGTGTTATGCTTTTGTACGTAAATAACAAAGAAGAAAGGAGAATAATTTTGAACATTGCAGGAAAGAAAAAAAAAGGACTCTCTTAAAATTTAAAATAGAATCGGGTAATGCCTGAGCTACAAAGATGACCGATAAAGGACTTGCATAAGGAGTGTGAAAGTAAACTATCTAGGGTCACTGGTGGTCATTTCTTCAAAGGGTATATCGGACGACTTAGCAACTATGACCAATTTTCTTAATAGTCATGTAAAGCCAATTGTGAGTAATAAATCTGGGACGAAGCGACTATAATTTTTGCAGTATCAACATTTTGTCCCCAAAATATTTGGCAGTCATTTATCCTCGTCTAGTTTTGACCTTCTTTAAGTTAAAAAAAAAAAATTAAGGTTCTGATTTGAGACGTTGAAAACACGAACAGCTCAAGTTGAATACGATATATATTTCGGAGCACGATTTTAACATTAGCTTGCAAAATACACAAGAAGATAGTTGATTTAATTGATACTTGGCATGTGTTAGGTAAATAATAGACCCCATGCACCATACTTAGTAATCAATACAATGGCACCTCTTGGTCCGACATTCATTTAAAACTTCCACACAGAAATGGGTGCATGAGGACCAAGGGACCCCTTGCAAATCTAATCGTTGATCCACTTCATTAGTGACAGTCTGTCTTTGAGATCATGCACCAGTTAACAAACTGAAATAGCAAGAAGAATAAGGCCCCGTTCGACGGTTTTTATTTTTCATTTTTTTTTCAATTTTGTAAACTGAAAAAATAAATGTAAATGACAACAAGTTTTTGTTTTTTTTTCTTCAATTTAAAAAATCAGTTTTTAAATCAAGACTCTTTTTGAAACTCCAAAAATGAGTTTCGGTTTTCAGTTTTGATTTTTATTTTGAGACCACCACCCTCCCACCGGTGGCAACTGCCGGCAACACCGCCCCACCGCCACTATCCACTGTCGGTGGCCGGCAACCATCGCCGGTGGCTGGCAGCCACCGTCGATGACTACCGACGGTCGGCGACCACAACCCGCAACTGCCAGCGGCCACCAGCCACAGCCGGCGGTCGACCACCGCCACCGCAAATCATCACCAAAGAAAAAACTCAAAATAAAAATTGGATGATCAAATGCCCAAAAAAAACTCAAAATAAAAATTGAGTTATCAAACACCCACTTGTTTTTGTAAAAAATAAATAAACTGGTTTTGTTTTGTTTTTTTTTTTTGAAACTGAAAATCAAAACTGAAAATGTTGTCAAACGGAGCTTATGTGCCTTAAGCCATTAGGCCATCCTCCCGCCGCCACCGCGGCCGCGCTACGGATTTACTAGTTTGCATTTTCATGGTGGTTGTACTACTACTACAAAAGCTGGCGGCTTTAGCGAGTGTTTATTGTCAGTATTTTTGCAAACGCCACTTTTTTGTGACACATGCAAATAGCGAAGCATAGTAAGAGCTCATTTGGGATTGATTCTCAAAAGTGGATTAAAATTAAATCAGAATCAATTTTTAGAATCATATTTAATTCATTTTAAGTATAACTGATTAAAAGCTATTGAAGATGTTTGGATAAAAAGATATTAAAGTAGGTTTAGCATGACAAAATTACGATATAGTGTATTCAAATTAAAAATGAGCATTTAATGTCTTTTATATGTGAGGATATTTTGGTAATTCTCTTGGTCAAACCTGATTCTACGAAACTGATTAAATCTTAATCCAAGAAAATGATGATTGTGGATTTAATCAGTTTTGAGCACATTGAAGCAGATTTAATCAGTTTACTTTTTTTTTTTTGCCAAACACTTCAAATGTGATTTAATCAAGTTTGACCATTCTAGAATCAATTCCAAACACTCTCTAAAGTGTTATAATGTCTAGTGATTAGCTAAACGTCATTCATATGCGACGTTTTATGATTGCATTGTTAGTCAATGGCGTTTATACAGTGCCAGATCAAATATTCCATTTTTAGATCCATACCGTCCTTTTATATTCATCCATGGTTCACAGTCACTATCCTCGGTTATCTTAACTCGGAAGACTTGTCCTCATGTCATGTCCCAGAACAAAAGAATCCTGATCTCTCTTACTTTCATCGTTCTTCTTTTCTCTCTCAACTCATTTTTTTTGGTCAAATCATGTATAGTAGCACCGCAAAGTGATGTGGTTTTTTTCTTCTTCTTTTTTTTAGGTTGACGATAAGGTGTATCTTCCAGTCAGCTTTGGCGTCAATTGAGACTAAGTCCCCTTCCCGTGCAATCTTAGTGACGCACCCTCCACATCGACCTGCTACATTCAGAGGAAATATTTTTCCTCTGGATGCTGGCCTCAAGGTTTGAAGTCAAGAAGTCAAGGTAAGGATAGTACTTCGTTGATCACCAGGCCAATGCCTTGGAGTTGCGGTGTGGTTATTGTGCTCTATTGCGAGCCGTGACTATAGATTTACCAAGTAGATGTGCCAAATTGCCCAAGTTCTCAATTTCTCCCTAAATTCGGAAATATTTTAAGGTCTTTCTTGAACATGGCATAACTCGAATTCGGCCTATAAAACTCGGATTACACTATAAGTCTCTACTTGTCTTATATACTACTTTCTGGAATGTTCAGCCTGAGAATTTAATTTAAATTTCTTATTTACGTGGAAGCTATGAGCCTATGACTGAAAACTAGAAGAATTTGTTATTTCATTACAAATAAAAAAATATTTTGTGGGAGCTAGTTTGTTCAAAAAGAAGCAAATTCCTTAGGTTCCGTTTAGTAACACTTAATTTTTCAGTTTTTCTCTATTTTTATAAATTGGAGAAAATAAACACGTTTGTCACACATTTTTTGTTTTTTTTTTCCTTCAATTTTAAAAATTAGTTTTTAGAACATGGCTGTTTTTGAAAACTCCAAAAAGGAATTTTCGGTTTTTAATTTTGGTTTTTATTTTGAAACCACCACCACCCTCCACCATCGGCAGCCACCGCCCACCGCTAGTGACCGGCAGCCTCTTCCTCCAGTGGCTGGCAGCCATCGCCGGCGACCGCTGACAGCCACCAGCCACCGCCGACGACAGCCGGTAGCCACTGCCGCTGGCCCGCCACCGCCATCGTTGGCCACTGCCACGCCCCACCACCGCCACCGCAATCCACCACAAAAAAAAACTCAAAATAAAAACTAGGTAATCAAACACCCATTTGTTTTTATAAGAAAAAAAATTAAACTGATTTTGGTTTTTATTTTTATTTTTTGAAAACAGATAACCAAAATTGGAAGTGTTACCAAACCCTACCTTAGTCCTTCTATGCCTGCTTTTAAATGGTTTTCCTCTGCGTTTTGATACAGACTTCAAAAGTGCTCTTAACCATTTAAGAACTTTCCAATCAAGAAGTTGGATGTTCTTTGTACTTACATATGATAGGTTTAGGAGTTTGCTCAAAAAGGAGCAAACTTCTTAGTCTCACATTATTTAGAGTTAAATTGTGAAAAGAGCATATAAGTGGAAGGTACTTTTACAATGTAGTT
>JAVXUP010003891.1:0-49468 GCA_033070095.1 Escallonia herrerae | reverse complement strand
TATTAATTTTTAATGACTTTTAGGTTTTTAGGATTTCTTATAGGAACTTACTATTTTAATTCAAAAAAATAATGGTTGTAAATGTTAGAGTAATTAGATTTAGATGTTGGGATGCTTGTAGTCAGCTCGCAGTTATTTTTGTTTTCTACTGTGACCTTAATAAGTGATTCAGTAATATAAGACTTATTACATTAGTGTGGTACGTACTTTTTATGATATCGTTGATGACTAGTGCGTTTCCCCATCAAAATCACGTTCTTTTTTAGGACCATATATTTATAACCCTTATTAGAATTATCACAATGTAGTATAAGAGTATATACGTAATTGAGTGTATTTTTTTCTCCTTTTTGAGTGAACTCACAAATAAGAGAAAAGAATAATATTTTTTTTTTTCTCTTAGACTCACAAACAAGAGGAAGGATAATTATCTTCCATGATCTTCCTTTCTCTTATCTCAAAACTCACAAACAGGTAGTAGTAACTTTTAAATCTGTTTTGGCACTATACGACGTTTATAATATTAGTAACCACTAGCTATATAGATCAACTTACGAATATAAGACCATTATTATAAGTCAAAATTCAATGAGAACAGGGTTTGGTTAAAGTTAAAAATATATCTCAATAACAAATTTTATTTGGTTCGGTTCAAATTCATTTTAATCTGTTCCAAAAAGTCGTACCGAACCAACTGAACTATACATTTGATTGTTTAACTAATAACTCAAAGGATCAGATTGGGCGGTTGGATTTAACGCGTGTTTGGCTTCTCCCTTTTCATGAGTTTTTGTCCTAAATAATCTTGTTTTAATACTTAATTACCAATTTACCTAATTTTTAACTTTATTTACCTATCTAACCCATTTTTGAAAATCTCACTTTCAAAGAGAGATTTCAAACTAAGAAAACGTGGTTCCAAACCACATTTTCAAGCAAACGTTATTATGATTAAACAAATATATTGAAAACGTGATTTTTTTTCTCAGCTTGAAATCTCTCTTTGAAAGTGAGATTTTCAAAAATGAGTTAGATAGGTAAATAAAGTTAAACATTGGATAGATGGGTAATTAAATATTAAAAAAAGATTATATAGGACAAAAACTCCGAATTTTTACGCTCAATAATCCATTTTAAATACTTTATTACCTCTTTACCCTGTTTTGAACCTTATTTATCTGTCTAACCCACTTTTGAAAAACGTGGTTTTAAATCACGTTTTCAAGGAAAGAGAACGTAGTTTGAAATATAGATTTCTTTTGAAAACATATGAAATCTCTGTTTCAAACAGAGATTTCCTTGAAAACGTGGTTAGAAATCACGTTTTCTTCCCTTAAAAAATATAAGTGAGTTAGATAAATAAATAATGTTCAAAATAAAATAAAAAAATAATTAAATATTAAAAATAAATTATTAAGGACAAAAACTTCAAAAACTCCGTTTTTCATGCGTGAAACCTTTACCTTTCGGGTCATTTATTTATTTATTTATTTGTTTTTTTTTTCTAAACAAAATTCCCCGTAGGCATTTCTGTCCAGCAAAATGTTTCCCCAAGCACCGGCTTCCCGTTAAACCCCCCATCCCTTAAAACCCTACATCCCACAGAAAAGCGATACAAGAGGAGTCGCTCAGCTGCTCTCCGGCGAATTCATCGCCGATCGGGCACCGCCACTTCCCTATTCATCTCCGATCTCTATTCCTTTTTGTTTTTCATAGAATACAGCTCATAGGTACCACGTAATTTTCTTCTTCCCTTCCAAATTAACACTTCGATTCTCATTTTCGTGTTCTTTGAATCTTGAGTTTCTTTTTGAAATTGATACTTTAGGTCATCCGTGATGTCTGCGCTAGTACGGTCCCGGCTTCTCTCGATTGTCAGGATGAGCAATCGACCCTACTGTTCCAGCGCTGTCGTGAATCCGCCGCCCAAAGAACCGATAGCCACAGCCGCCTCGTCGATCATCGGGAATCAGCCTCCTCCGTCGTCTTCGACGGTGCCGCCGCCTGCGACGAGCGGAGCCGAGAAGAAGTCGTGGAGCTTTCTCAAGTACAGTCTGATTGCCGCACTTACTGGAGGCGTTGCCACGGCTGGTTACGCGACTTACGGTACGGCTTCGTCCCTGTACTTGGATATATTTGTAACTTTTGATTCGGCATTGTGAATCCTTATCCTATGCGATAGGTGGACATGTAACGGAAAGACGTGCTATTTTGAATGCTTTGGAAATGATCTTTCGTTTGCATTGTGCTGAAACTGTTATACCTATTTTGCTAGATGTGCCGAAATCTTTATTGCTTGAGTGCCATCAACAGTCGATAAGGTTACTATCTGATTATAAAGTCTGAATTTTAATGAAAAATCTACGCAACATTGTCATGGGGAAAAGGAGAGAAACATCTTTTGCAATTTTTGGCACACTAAGCTTTCTAGACTTCAGTTCCTGGCCTAGAAGCCTTAACAAAGGTTTGCTTCAATTGTTTATGTCTTTCAATCCAGTCAATAAGAGCATCCCCTGCTATCAGCAACTAGTCAGCCATCATAAAAGCATCTCTTTTCATGTCTTGGGATTTTCTTAAAGTCTTCGGGATTGGGTTCAGATAAACAGCTTTTAAGCGTAGACCAACAGAGTTGAGAAAAGCATCCACTGCTATAAGATCTGCTTTTTCCTCTTTCTTTTGGGCTTCTCCCGATCCGGTAAAGCCTTATCCCTCTTTCCTAAAGGGGCAGCTAAACCATCTACTGTTAGTCAAACCTTGTCAGCAGCATCTGACAAACCGATGCTGTATGGAAGACAACCACTGTGTTAAGTAGGTCAATGAGAGTTCGTATTCGATTAATTTCTTTTCTAGTCAACTAGGAGAAGAGTTCAGATGTTATGCAAAGAGAAATGGACCGATGAAGTAGCCACCACTACAGGTTTCAAAATGAGTTTCGGCAGCCTTTCACCTTTTTATCACTGTCTTGCTAGGTTGCTGCTAGTTCAAATATGAAAGTGGAGAATGGAAACCTGCGATTGAAAGAAATGTCCTTGCTTAATGTCAGCCATTTGTGCAGACATATGCCTTGATGCTTGAAGTAAAAATTGGCATAACTGAACTCTGTTTACAGCAGTATTTGGTACTACTCTGTACTTCTATACAAGTGACTTCTCACGAATTAGCTGCTCGTTTTTTGTGCTTGTTCTAGTTGTGCCTCATATTTAGTTGTAGTACACACGGTGCCATACGCCAAAACAGTGTGCAAACAGGTGGCAAGTTCGTTTGCAACTGTCTTCATTGTGCCATTCAACCTATGCTTTGCACCACCTGGAAACCTTTTCTGGCTCCATCTGGTCTAATCTTTTCTTCTCATTTATTTTCTTTACCATCCCTTCTAATGCCGAGCATCACAATTTCACAAACCAGCACCTCTCAGTATCTTCATCGTCTTGGTAGGAAACCTACCATACATATCACCTTTCAGGCCCCATGCCCCCTTGATCATATGAATCAGATCAGGAACGCACACTAAAATGGATATTGAAACTCCATATGGATGGTGATTGAAATGAGATAGGAAAACCATAATGTTTCACGACGAACTGGATTGAGCCTATCAGCGTGTCTTGAACAACTAGATTGAGTCACAATCATCAAATCCGGACATTCGAAATGTCTTCAGCCGACGTTTCCTGTGGAGTTATATAAAGCCTGTCCCTTTGGCCCTCTGTTGCAGAAGGCCAGCTTGAAAAAATGACGAGATGATTTGTGGGAAAAAAAAGAGTGAGGAAAGTATTGTATAGAGGATTTGCTGCCAATAGCATTATAGTTTTATAATGCCATTAGGTGGTAGGGGAAAACTATTTCTTGTTCTTAGGAAAACCAAGGTTGGTCACTAGATGAATTTTTTTCACCTTTCTGAATGATTGAAGATTCAAGCTGAAACATAAGAGACTTCAAAACTTTTGATTATCATCCTGGCTTATGTCTTGTTAGTTGCCATATTCTACAAGGTCATGTCATTCTATTAGTATCATGTTTGTGCCTTTATTGTTTTTTATTCGTTTCG
The DNA here is from genome assembly GCA_033070095.1 of Escallonia herrerae. Classification (NCBI taxonomy): domain Eukaryota; kingdom Viridiplantae; phylum Streptophyta; class Magnoliopsida; order Escalloniales; family Escalloniaceae; genus Escallonia; species Escallonia herrerae. The sequence continues at coordinate 45,420 of JAVXUP010003891.1, read as the reverse complement.
GTGGAATATTAAAGTGCTGGAGGAGGCAATGGAATGAGTTTTTAGCAGAAAAGAGAAAATAACAAATTGCCTGGACCTCGATATACATTTTATCATAATTCCTTGCACTTTGCTTGCAGCATACACTGTGGACGCGGTTGATGAGAAGACGAAGGCTCTGCGTTCATCTACAAAGTTGACCATAGCGGATGATGCATCTACTTATGATGTGAGTGCGGCCTGGCATTTTATTTGTGCTTATAAATTATGCATTGCACAAATCATTAGTTTGGCATAAATCAATTTAGTATTGAGTTGCATTGTAGCTACTCTAGTCAACATATAGTAAGAAAAAGAAGGTAAATAACAATTTAAAGCTACCTCAACATAGTTGCAACAGGTTTTCCTATGTAGTTGACAAGATTAATGGGTGACTTGATCTTAGTACTGCTTCAATTAGTTTTTCTAGCGAAGTAGGCGTGTTTACTTCCATCAACAAACATGCATTTCACCAACTTTTAACTTAAAACTAATTAGCAACATCATCAGTAGAAATGTGTGGTCATTACCTGGTATGGTCATTATGCTTTATACTTACCCCACACACACAAAAAGGTAAAAAAAGGGGTTTATGGCTGAATAAGAAACATTGTGCTTTGATCAAATATGCATTTAGTTCTTCATTTTGCAAGAGTATAAATTTTGTATCGACTTATGCCCCCCAAAAAAATAAAAAAAAATCCTCAATTGTGCATTCCATTACAATTTTTTTTCCTTTTTCATAAGCTGTGTTAGAATTAAGAAGAAAACACATTCCAAGGTTTTGCAAGTCATTAACAAAGCTCAGGTATAAAAATGTGTTGGAAGAGGACAAAGAAGTAATAAGTAGCCTTAAAGAAGTGTCCAAGAAGATGCTACCTGATTTGCCAAATCTCGAATACACACCAGCCTGAACCTATATCACGGGTGTGAATTGTGAAGATACATGCACAAACCAAAGAACTATGAAGACTCTTTACATCTAGGTTTTAATGTACACAAGAAAGTGAGTGAATGGGGTGCACTGTGTTGATGACGGTGGCGGCATCGGGGAGGGGTTCTGGTTTATGTAGTGAGAATTATTTTTAATTCCTTTGGAAGTTAATTTGAGAAATTCGTTTAATATGCATTATAAACAAGAAGGTATTCGGTTAAGATATGTATATGTCTAGAGGACCATAATATCCTCTCAAAAGACATTTAATGGTCCATTCCACGGTACTTCGGATGGAAGCTTATTGATGCCAAACTTCAGATGTTCAAGGACCATTGGGAACAATAGATAGTATGAGGTGTGAGGACAATTGTGAAAGGGCTATAGTTAAGGACCTTTGGTGTAGTTTACCGCAATTCCTGCGTGGTAATACGTGCTTACTCTAGAGAAAGTATGGAACTACACAGATGGGTTAGTAGACTACCAAGTACTATTTACACCAAAATAGAGCATGTAAACATCATTTAGGATGGAAATCATTCCCTATATGGCTTTAAACACAAATGGCACATGCCAGACCAGAAAGTATGCCTAATTGCCATATACCAATTCTTCTTCATTTTTGTCTTGAACATTCAATGATAACTATCTTACGGTTTGATGAATTCTGCTCGTCTGCCAAAAAGAAGTTCAATCCCCAAACTAGGAACAGCTCCAAACCATAGCAAAAGAACTTCACTGCTCACTTGTCAGTAGCAGAAAGATGCTTCTTGATACACTGTCATTGTAGGGATCGGTCTTGGAATTTGTGGTGTGGGTGGGTTATCAGACAAGGACTATAGTCAATGTCAAGTGAGGTAACATTCTTTAGATGACTGGATCATGCCACATATGGATGCTTTGGCCATTCCCCACCCATAAAGTGAGACATTCACAGTCATTGTGAAGCAAAACACTGATGATTTGTTGCTAATAGAGAAATTTCATGTATATAATGATGGTGTACTTATATGCTTCTTTTATACATGTGATGTTTCTAAAGATGCAGATTGATGGTTTTTGGAGTTCTGTTCATTGCTTTATTCTCTCTTTGTTGAGGTCATGAATCGTCAAGCTAAAACTTGTACAAATCTTTTGCAGAAATTTCAAGCTTATCTATACTCTGCCACAATGACTGGTGGGTTTACTAGTCTGGTCTCCTTTCTGTATTGTTATTTGAACAGGTTGCTCCTTGTTTTATGTTACACACTTCTTTCCTTAGAGATCAAGCCTCGTCCTCTCATGATTTTTTTTTTATCTATTACTGAAGAGTTCTCACCAAAAAGCTGTTGCTCAAATATGTTCACTATACTAAATTTTGGCAACATTAAGCTGCAAAGTTTATAATTTTGAAGATGAAGACGACATAAATAATCATTTTCGTGCTGCAATCCCTTGTTTCGGTTATTTAGTTAGCCAATATGTATTACAGTGGTGTTCTCCTGGAAAAGGTTGGAACCAAGTCATTCTTTGTTGAATATGTAAGTACGGTGCTGATTTGCAGCCTTCAGTGCCAGGGATGAATCCCTTTGGTGAATTGCCACTGTTTTCACTTGACCACTAAAAGAAAAGCTCTTGTAAATGATACTACTGGCTCTTGGTGATAATTGAGGGGAATGTTATTCGTTTATTTTTCACTATCATTGCCATTGACAGGCTGTTTTGCCATTTTCTCTGCTTTAATTCTGTTATCGTTTTTTCAGTGCCTGCTAAGTTAGTTGAGCTTTACTTGGATCTGAGGAGATCAACTGAAGAACAAGTTCGAGTGAGTTGTTATTTCTTGGACCAATACCGTAGTCTTATTTTGCCTTCATTTTGTTTGTCTTTGTGGGAGAGAGAAGGGCGTGGGGTGGGTTTTTTTTTTTTTTTTTGGGGGGGGGGGGGTGTTATTGTTCTGTTTTGAGATCATATTAAATATGTTGTTTCATTGCAGGGATTTACTGAACCAGCTTCAGATCAGCTCCTCCCAGATTTGCATCCGATGGAGCAGCATGTGTTTACACTTGTTCTAGATTTAAATGAAACATTGCTGTACTCTGATTGGAAGGTAATGGACCGTTTGTGATCACATTGATTCATTGATCTTCTTATGCTTTGCTGCTGAGGTACTTCATTGTCCCTCTGTATAATAACTTGTATTGTGTGGATTTGAAGCGTGAAAGGGGCTGGCGAACATTCAAAAGACCTGGAGTTGACGACTTTTTGGAACGGCTAGCTCAGTATTATGAAATTGTTGTGTACTCTGATCAGCTGAATATGGTACTTGGATATTTCCCTCATTTACCATTGTACTACTTGGTTGAAATGTAACTAACTTCTTAAGCCTTTTTGGCATGTGCAGTATGTTGATCCCACTGTTGAAAGATTGGACCCAAAGCACTGCATAAGGTTCAGGCTAAATAGGGCTCACACGAGATATCTAAAGGGGAAACATTACAGAGTAAGTTCATTATTTAGTTATTTACTACATACTCTCGCCACTTCATATTGCTTTTTGATTCTTGAACAGTGTGTTCTGTCTTTGCCTCCAAGTTATGCCACTACATATCACCATAACCCTATCCAATATAGTAGCCATCTTTAACAAAAATTTATGTAGTTGCAGTCATGAATCTTGTGTTATGTGCAATTCAGGGATGTTGAGATGGGCGTCAATTGCGTTGCAGCACTTGCTCTTTTTGGAGTTCATTTGGCGTCTATATTTTTACCGTTGATCCTCTCTTTTGACCTATGGAACCAGTACTACTAATAAAGCCTAAATTCTTTTTGCCATGACCTCGCAGTATAAGCTACATATATTGTAAGTCATAACACGCATATAGCCATACAGTGTTTGCAGTATAGGTTTATGTTGGCTGTATAATGGTTAAGGTGGAAGGATATTCTAATATCAATTTGGGTTGACATTACTTAGTTGAATATTCATGTGATTAATGTTTAGAATAAAACTTTCTTGGTTTCACTCGTACGGGAAATTCAATTGAAGTTTTCATGATCTTTTGGGAAGCAAGTTTACCACTTTTCAGTCAAAAAACAGACTGGATGAGTGCTCACGGAAAACTCGATGACCTTTTTTTTTTTTTAAGTTCTAATGACTGTCACTGGGATAATTAATTAAGTTCCTGCTGGCAGGACCTCTCGAAGCTGAATAGAGATTCCGCAAAGATTCTTTTCGTGAGTGGCAATGCACTAGAAAGTAGCCTTCAGCCAGAAAACTCTGTTCCCATTAAACCATGGAAGGGTGAAGCAGAAGATACAGCACTCTTGGATCTTATTCCCTTTCTCGAATGTATGCATCATATCATTACCCATATTATGTTGGAACAAGATTGTCTTCTCCACGCAATGTAATCTGGTAATTAATCCATTTGCAGATGTTGCTGTACATAGACCAGCTGATATCCGCCCTGTACTAGCTTCATACCAGGGACGTGATATCGCCAAAGAGTTCATTGAACGTTCTAAAGAGTATCAGAAGTAAGTTCGTTCTATTTTTTGTTTACTGGCCTATGTTGTATGTCATTGTTTTATGTTTTTGCCATTGTTTGGTCGAACCTTAAAGCAGCTGACATTTCTTACGATGTATCTAATCTGTCTCATGGATATTTTCCTGCTATGTTACCTGATTTAATTGGGGCTTGTTGGATGTGCTGACAAAATCGGTTCCTGAAGGGGTTGTGAATGTTAATGGTATCGGGTTGAGTTGGAACTGTGAGTTATTGTTGCGGGTGGCTGATGCTTGCTTATTTGCCCCATTTGAAAGGACTTAATGATTCCACATATTTTGCTCTTTAAATATTTTTTGCTCATTCTTGGTTCCACAAAAAGCTCTTTAACTATTGTTTTGCTCTTGAAAAGGTCAGCAAATTTAAAATGAAGGTCGATGAGCTTTTTGTCAGCAGATCCCATTTTGAACCCAAGTAGCTTGAAAAGATGGCAGGGCCCCTTCTTGTTTGCATCATAGTCATTCTTGATAAGGGCTATCTGAGTTGATTTTGTAATCTGTTTGATCTTACAGGCGCACCTGTCTTGGGGTTTGAATAACCCGATAAGTTAAAGTTTAAAATTCGCTGTCTACAACTAAAGAAACAGTTTCTTTTGGTTCGTTTTGATTTTTGCTTTTTCGATTTTAGTATTTTCTTGACTGCCCTATGTTTGCACGTCTATCCTCGGTCAAAGAATAAAATAAAATTTGTCACAGGAATAAAGCGATTGTTTAGGACACAAAAGTCCAGTCTGGTGGAATGTCCGACCCAAGTTGTGTGATTTAGCTGATTTATTTGGTCTTATGATGCAGGAGAATGCAAGATCAAAAGCAGCACGGCCGTTTCTGGCGGCGTTGAGTTCAGAGTTAAGAAAGCGGCACATTTTAACCAATTTCATTTTTGTGTAGGTCATTCTCAGGCTTGAATTAAGACCGCCATTAGTCTAATGGATTACCTTTCTGACCAAATCAAGCTAGGTGCACGTTTCCGCCAGCCAATACCTCATCTTCTCATTATTAATTAATGTTTTTTAAGTTAAAATTGATTCAGATAACTACGCTTCTCTCTCCTCTCACCCGAGAAGTTTTTGTTCATACCCTTTTATTAGATAGTTCTGCTCCTCAATGTGGTTTTCCCTTCAACATCTGCAGCAGATAGACTTTTACTTTAGGTTGGACGAAAGGTTTTGTTTCTTCTTAGGGGTCTTGTACTCTGCAAGCAGTTCTCTGTGAACTGTCATTCTTCCCGAATGACCAATATGGTCACTGTTTAATCAAGATGAGATGGACAGAAGAGAAGCTTTGGGAACAGTTTCCTACGAGATTCACATCTTGTATCCGCCTTCTGTAGAGAAGCGCACCCTTTGAAATAGTGTTCTTATTCTCTTGTGCGTTGCTTTAGCAAATAGCAAATGCTTTTGTGGATACGCATAATGCAATCTACTCTTGAGCGCGATGCAGTGTGTATATTTGTCTCCGTACATTCGAGGCAAATTTACAAAAAGAGGCATTCATAAAGCTTTTAAGGAATCCGATTCAAATCAAAGCATGTGCGTGTCTTTGTATATCTGAGGACCACACTCACTCTTCCACTTGGACATGCATGTATCAAAGAGAATCGAACAGAGGCATTCATTTGAGCACAAAGAAATCTGGACTTGCGTATGCTCATTATCATACATCGAATCTCCAAAAGTTAACCGAAGTTTTCGACAAGATTGGCAATCGAGGATCAAAATTTGTTAAATTGAAGGGTGAAAAAAGCTAAAACAGATGAACAAACTTAGAAGAGCCCGTGTCTGACGGAAGTGGATGCTTTGGTTATCCTTGTGGTGTAAGGAGAGGAGGTAAAAGACATTCAAAAGCAGTCCTCAATTTTGGCTTCTCGTTAGGAGATGTAGATGTAATAATATATATATTTTTGGTGAAGAAGCAAAGATGATGAGTTCCAGCTTTTAAGGTCGTCTTTAACTTGTAGAGAGAAGTCTCTTTTATGCACGTGCCATAACATTAATTCATTCATTCTCACAACTAGGGACAATACATGTTATTAGCATATTTCGTAGGGATAGTTTTGTCCAGAAAACGATTTACACATAACTACACTTTTATATATACTAGTATAGAGCACATGCGTGTTGCACGTGAATATAGTCGAGAGTAACATTTGAGGTGATAATATTATCTTTTTTAGGATCAAAATAATATAATTCAATTATGTTCTTTTTGTGACTTGTTTTAGAAGAAAATGTATATTTGATGCTCGCAATTGTATCAGTTAAATGTTTGGAAATATTCTTTATAGGCTTTTGGATTGAAGAAATGTTTGATCGCACTACTGAAAATAAAAGCAAATGGAGAAACTAAAAGAATGAATCTACGTCTTTGTTTTTGTAATCTGTTAAATTAGTTTATGGTTAAGTAAGATTTATAATTTTTATGATTAGGTACTTTGCATTTCATTAATAAGAAATGCAAAACACCCGGTTTTTAACTGCAATAATCGAACATATTTTCAATTCAAATTGACACCATATTTAAGCCTTGTTTTTTTATGCATATTTAACCATTTTTTTTCTCTTTTTTGTTTTTCTAACAACCAGTTCAAATTATATATATATATATATATATATATATATATATATATATATATATATATATATATATATATATATATATATATATATAGACACACACACGCACACGCACACACTAACTAGTATAGAGCACGTGCTTTGCACGTGGATATAATCGAGAGTAATGTTTGAGGTGATATTATTATCTTTTTTAGGATCAAAATAATGTAATTTAATTATGTTCTTATTTTTGTGTGACTTATTTTAAAAGAAGTGAATATTTGATGTTCGCAATTGTAATCAGTGCAATGTTTGGAAATATTTTTTGTAGGCTCTTGGATTGAATAAATATTTGATAGTACTGTTGAAAATAAAAGCAAATGGAGAAATTAAAAGAATAAATCTACGTCTTTGTTAATTTAATATATTAAATTAGTTTATGGTTAAGATTTGTAATTTTCAAGACTATGTGCTTCATCAATAAGAAATACAAAACACACGGTCTTCAACTGTAATAACTGAACATATTTTCAGATCAAATTACACCATATTTAAGCCTTATTTTTTTATGCATATTTAACCCTTTTTTGTTTTTGTTTTTTTTTTCTATTTTTTTTTTCAACAATTTTTTGTTTCTTAATTAATTTTTCACTTATTTCAGTTTCTTTACTTTATTTTTGTTTTTCAGTTTCTTTAGTTTATTTTTGTTTTTCAGTTTCTTAATTGGTTAGTTCTTTGTTAACTTAAAAATATAAGAAAAAATCACAGTCCTCATTAACCAGTTCAATATCTAATATTTATTTTATTTTAACTAAACTAAAAAGAGAATAATAAATAAATTTCTTTGTTCAGTTTTTCTTTCTCATCACACTTTTCATTTTTCAATGTATAGAATAAGATTCACTACCCAATGTTCTTTTAATTTCATCAAAATTTAAAAGGAAGTAATAAAAGAAGGGTAAGAATGTAATTGAAGTAATTAACAGAGGACGTACTTGTCGAAAAATAATTTACAACATTTATACTTTTATAAGTAACGCGCGCGCGCGCACACACAAACAAAAATAAAAATAAATTTTTCGTAACCACATATTTTGCTTCTCAATGTGTAAATGTAGGTTTAGATTAATTTTTATGACCTAATATTTATTAAACACATTTAAAAAAAAATTAATTAGAAAAGGGTAAGGGTTGTCATTGGAATAACTAATAGAGGGTAAAATAAAAAATTATTACAAAATTAGTAATTAATAATAGTATTTATGAAATGGTATGAGTGTTATTGGAGTGATTAACGAAGAGTAAAATTGAAATAAAATAATTTATAAGATTCATACTTTTATTATATATATATATATATATATATATATATATATATATATATATATATATATATATATATATATATATATATATATATATATATATATATATATATATATATATATATATATATATATAGGGGGCCGATCCACATCCACCGGTGGAGAAATAACAATTTCTCCACCGAACCGCAGGTAAGAGCAGCGGTTGGGCCACGTGGCGCAAAAGGTGTACGGCCACCGCATTAATGGCAAAAAAAGCACGAGAAATGGTGAGAAAATGGCTGAGAGGAGAAAAAGGACACCAACCGCATGCACAACCAGCGGTTGGCATTAATTTGCCCGCCACGTGCCGCCCCCAACCCCTGCCACGTGGCCCAATCCCATGGCCCCTGCCACGTGGCGTCCCCTCCCCCTGCCACGTGGCCCAACCGCGGGTGGCACCCGCGGTTGGTCCCCTCCCTCTGCCACGTGGCGTCCCCTCCCCCTGCCACGTGGCCCAACCGCGGGTGGCACCCGCGGTTGGTCCCCTCCCTCTGCCACGTGGCGTCCCCTCCCCCTGCCACGTGGCCCAACCGCCGGTACCACCCGCGGTTGGTCCCCTCCCACTGCCACGTGGCGTCCCTTCCCCTCATCCGCAGGGCCCAACCGCACCTACAACCCGCGGTTGGTCCCTCCCCCCTCCCCTGCCACGTGGCGCCCCCCCGCGTGATGCCCTGCCACGTGGCGCCCCCCCGCGTGATGCCCCACCTGGTGTCCTTCCCACGATGCCACGTGTCGTCCTTCCCTCCCCCGTGATGCCCAACGTGGTGTCCTTCTGCCGAATTTTTTTTTTTCAGCAGCCTTTGACCGCATAAACAACCACTCTTCCTCACTTTTTTCTGTCTTTTTTCTTCTCTCTTCCTCACTTCTCTCTTTATAATCGCCTCCCCCGAACCCTTCTTCTGCACTCTGCACTCTGTCATCTTTTACCAATTTCCTTCGTACTTCATATCTCACCTACATAATCTCCATAACAATACAAATCAAAAATTTTTACGCTAGAAGATCGGTGGATAACCGCTAGAAGATTGGTAGTTTTTTCTTTAAATACATCAAGTCACAACAAGTAAGTATTTTGAATTTCCTTATAATTCAATGTTAGGTTTATACAAATCAGCGTATTACATTTATAGATTCCAAAACAGCGATTTTTTAGGGTGCCAAATATAGACAGTTTTTCACGAATTTATAAAAAATAGCTAGAGCTAGATTTTGCCAAAATGCAAAAAAGAGACCCTAGTTATTCTTAAAGGATCTGTCTCAGGTAAAAATTTCAGAATTTTCCAAAGACTGGAAAGGGGTTAACTGATACGGGGAACCTTGTAACTCTGTAGTGTATTTTAAAATATCAAGCTAGCGCGATTTCGCGCGAAACTTTTATGAGAATCCTAGGATGTTGGGAAGTTCCATTTCCCAGGAATTCGGGCCATTCCGAAGTCGTTACCTATTTTTTTGGCCGAACGGCCCTTTAAGCGCTTGATCCGGACACCGGTTCGCGATTTTTGGGCGAAACCTCCGTAAAATACTTTTTATGTCAAGAATGAATTCAGGAAGACTCAAGTAGCATTTCGAAGCACTTTTGATATTTTTTGATGCCAGGGGGCATTTCGGTAATTCGCCGCCCCGAGAGGGGTATTTCGGTAATTTTACAGTGCTAAGTTTTTTGACGGACTTTTTAGTCCAGAAATATAATTACAAAACCTGAAATGTTGTTTTGAAGCTGACGTGGCGCGCGTAGGGGTGTTTTGGTAATTTTCCCGCGCCAAGGGGTGTTTTGGTAATTTTCCCATGCCAAGTCCATCAAACGACTTTTTAGTCCAGAAATGTAAGTAAACCACCTGAAATGTTGTTTTGAAGCTGGTTCGGGGGCTTTGGGGTGATAGTGAACGCTCAGGGGCATTTCGGTAATTTTCCGCTGATCGGGGGCTATTTTGCTAGGAAGGATCCAGCTTAAAATTCATACCTTAAAATAACTTTTAGTTCAGGAAAGGGTGTGAGACACCCGAAAACTTATTTTGTTCCAGATGTTCTGAACCTTGTGACGCACCGGCGATGACTGCCAGGGGATATTTTGCATAAGTAGCGGGTGTTTTGGTAACTTGCCCCCTTTAAAATTTTTCCTGATATATTTGGTATATAATTGACGTAATACATTTAAAAACTTGACTTTAAAGCTGTTTTGAGGTGTTGGAGGTGTAGGGGCCATCGGGCTATATATTGCTATATAACCACGTTGGCGCTAAATTCAGTGGGAACTAGCGTAATTAAGCGTTCGGAGTGGTGGGAATTGAGGATTTGTTTTAATACATTGAAATAATGACTATTGCTAATGTGTTGGTAAGCTAGGTTAAAGATCCAGTTATAGTTTTGGAATGTAAATATTATGGATATTATGGACGCTAAGTTGGTTTATAATTATATTTTGTTCTTAAAGGTATGAATTTCAGCTCTGGACCTCATGATACATCAATCCTATACGATGACGATGACCACGTCGCGAGGCACGTATTTGACGGTGTCGATAGGGGTGTTTTGGAAACAATTCAAAGCACAAGGCACCTTGAAGAGTGGGTACTAAACGAGGAACAAATACAGCTATTACACCGTCAAAATTTAACCCTGTTCACCGATCCCGGGAAATGGTCTCGACACGACGATTGCCTTATATCTGCTCTAGTTGAACGATGGAGGAGCGAGACGAACTCATTTCACTTCCGGTTTGGTGAAATGACTGTTACGTTAGAGGACGTCGGATTTATACTTGGAATCCCATGTCACGGCAGACCCGTTACTTTGAACGTGCCGTCTGCATCCATAGCGAATATGGCTATGCAGTATTTTCCGGGAATTCCAAGGGCAGCGCTTACAACAAACGGCGTCAAGCTTAAATGGCTGAGAGAGCAGTACGGCGTGCTACCGGATGAATACACTCCTCAAGATTTCGTGACGTATACGAAGGCATTCCTTCTGTATATTATTGGAGCTATATTACTTCCGACGCATTCGAAAAACACGGTGCATCCGAAGTATATGGTGTTCTTGGAGGATCTTGAGGAGGTATACTCCTATTCGTGGGGTTCAGCTGTCCTTGCGCACCTATATCGAGCACTGCATAAGACTACGAGAAACGGTGCCAAGTCCATTGCCGCCTGCCTGACTCTATTACAGGTATGAGCATTTATTTTCTTGGTAGGATCCTTAGTCAATATATTCGGGATTAATTACTAATTCCATATAACGTTTGCATTCACAGGTTTGGTCTTACGAGAGGCTACCCATGGGTCGTCCACAACCGTTGGTAGATTCCGATGAGACGTGGCCTAGGGTGTGGGCCTGGGGGCCTACGACCATTAGTGATTGTGCAAATAGTAAGTATCCATTAACGTGGCCCACCTCTCCTCGAACACGTCTACCGTCAACGATTTCTTCACACATGTATTAAAGTCAGTCTTGAATGACGGATGGTTTGCATATACATGGTGAAGCCGTTCGGGATATTTGTTGCTTATGTGCCATGTGCACAGGCCATGGTGAGTATCTGGAAGGACCTTAGCGATTGCATTTTTCATTGCCAGATCTTGGTCGGTGATGATGGTCTTTGGAGGAATATGATACATTGCTTGAAGCCACGTTTCAAATAACCACGTAAATGACTCCTCCGTCTCATCCCTAAGCAGGGCAAAGCCAAACGAGATTGACTGATAGTGGTGGTTCACCCCGGTGAACGGAGCAAAAGGCATAGAGTACTTATTGGTGCGGTATGTGGTGTCAAACGTCACAACATCCCCAAAATTTTGGTAAGCAGCTCTAGAACGGGGGTCCGCCCAAAATATAGTACTAATGCGGTTCTCATCATCCAGTTGGAGACTGTAAAAAAATCCAGAATTCTCACTCTGAAGGGACCTGAAGAGATCAAGTGTAGTTTGAGAATCACTCTTACCGAAAGACTCTCTCCTCTGAGCACGAAGTTCATTTCGAAGGTCTACTTCGTTGAAACTCAACTTGTCAATCCCCCCAACCTGGCTTGAGAAAACCCCCATCATCTTAGAAGGTGGAATTTTAGCCTCGGCCATTGTAAAAATTAGTTGTCTGTGTGCCGCGCTTATTTCTCGGTGTTGATGAATTTGACCAATCTTACTGGGGGTCATCAACTGATGATTATGGCTCAACTCCACTCCTGTGACAACCCAATGGTTTTCATTTTTTCGGTGTACTGCATACACATGGGCCTTGCAGCCGGTACCCGGAAATGTGTCCCGTTTTCTTTGTCTTGTTGTCCCTTCGTCACTGATCCGAACGACCGGAGTTACATGCGGTGCTCCTCTATGACACTCAAATAGTCTTGCACAAATTTGATCTGTATTCGCCCGTTTTCTAGTCGTCTTAGTTCTAATACCGAAACCTATCGTTTTCGAATATGCTCTATAGTATGCTTCAACTTCGTCCAGTGCTTGAAAAACTTGACCAACGTAAGGTGGATCAGAACCTTCACAAAAATTATTTCCTCCAGTTGCATCCATATTTATACTGTAATCTAAAAAATAAAAATTATATCATTCTCAACAAGTCATAAATTTAAATAAAAGAAGAATAAAATTTATTTAAACCACCGTCTTTCGGGAAATTTGGTATAATGTAAAATTAGCAAAATAGCCCCCGATGAGCGGCAAATTACCGAAATGCCTCTGGGGGTTCATTATCACCCTAACGTCCCAAATCAGCTTCAAAACAACCTTTCAGGTGATTTGCTTACATTTCTGGACTAAGAAATCATTTGAAAAACTTAACGCTGCAAATTTACGAAAATACCCCTATCGGGGATGCGAATTACCAAAATGCCCCCTGACAAAAAAAATCTGAAAAGTGCTTTGAAATGGGATTTTAAGCTTCCTGAATTTACTCTTTAAAATAACTTTTCAGGTGTCTCACACCCTTTCCTGAACTAAAAGTTATTTTAAGCTTACAAATTTGTGTAATGTAAAATTAGCAAAATAGCCCCCGGGGGTTCATTGTCACCCTAACGCCCATCAAACCAGCTTCAAAACAACCTTTCAGGTGTTTTACTTACATTTCTGGTTCGAAAAACTTTTTTTCGAGAAAATTACCAAAACACCCCTCGCGGGGGGGCAAATTACCAAAATGCCCCCTGGCTTCAGAAAATATCAAAACTGCTTTAAAAAGCTATTTTAAAGCTTCCTGAGTTCATTCTTGATCTAAAACGTATTTTACGGATTTTTCGCCTAAAAATTCCGAACCGGTGTCCGGATCGAGCGCTTAAAAGCCCGTTCGGCCAAAAAATTAGCTAACGGCTTCGGAATGGCCCGAATTCCTGGGGAATGGAACTTCCCAACACCCTAGGGTTCTCATAAAAGTTTCGCACGAAATCGCGCTGTCTTGATATTTTAAATTACACTGCAAAGTTACAAGGTTGCGCGTATCAGTTAACCCCTTTCTAGTATTTGCAAAAATCTGAAATTTTTACCTGATACAGATCTTTTGAAAATAGTTAGGGTCTCTGTTTTGTATTTTGGCAAAATCTAGCTCTAGCTATTTTTTATAAATTCGTGAAAAAACTTCTAATTAAGTTTTCACCTTTAGCGACAATTACGCCCCGCAATCAGCTGCAAAACAACATTTCAGGCATTTTACTTACACTTCTGGACTTAAAAGTCCGTTGAAAAACTTTTTCGGGAAAATTACCAAAATACCCCTCTCGGGGTGGCAAATTACCAAAATACCCCCTGGCTTCAGAAAATATCAAAAGTGCTTTAAAATGCTATTTTAAGCTTCCTGAGTTCATTCTTGATCTAAAAAGTATTTTACGGATTTTTCGCCTAAAAATCTCGAACCGGTGTCCGGATCGAGCGCTTAAAAGCCCGTTCGGCCAAAAAATTAGCTAACGGCTTCGGAATGGCCCGAATTCCTGGGGAATGGAACTTCCCAACACCCTAGGGTTCTCATAAAAGTTTCGCGCGAAATCGCGCTTGCTTGATATTTTAAATTACACTGCAAAGTTACAAGGTTGCGTGTATCAGTTAACCCCTTTCCAGTCTTTGGAAAAATCTGAAATTTTTACCTGATACAGATCTTTTGAAAATAACTAGGGTCTCTGTTTTGTACTTTGGCAAAATCTAGCTCTAGCTATTTTTTATAAATTCGTGAAAAATTCTATTTCTGATGCCCTAAAAAATCGCTATTTTGGAATTTTTCGAATGTAATACCCCGATTTGTCAAAACGTAATTTTGACGCCCTAAACACGAATTTTAGACTATTGTAAGAACAATTTAAGCGTAACACAATTTAAATAATCAATTGGTATGAACAAATTGAAAAATACTTACTTGTTTTAACTTGATATATTTCAAGAAAAATCCACCGATCTTCTAGCGGTTATCCACCGATCTTCTAGCGTAAATTTTTTTTGTTTGTATGTAGGTGAGATAGGGAGAATGAGGAGGGTGGAAGAAATGATTCGGGGAGGAGGGATTTTATAGAGAGAAAAGTGAGAGAGGAAGGGAAGAACCGTGAGTGAACAGCAGGGAGGGGGAGGGGGGAATGACACGTGGGGGTGGGGGGAAGGGTGGTAATGACACGTGGGGGAAGAGGGGGTTCACGGGTGGGGAAGGGGGTTCACGGGTGGGGGAAAAGGACATAGGGTGGGGGCCACGGGGTGGTGGGCAAGGGGGGTGGGGGGCAAGGGGGGTGACGCGTGGGGGGGGGGCAAGGGGAGTGGGGTCACGGAAGGCAATAATGCCAACCGCAGGGGGAGGGGACACCACGTGGCAGGGGGAGGGGACGCCACGTGGCAGAGGGAGGGGACCAACCGCGGGTGCCACCCGCGGTTGGGCCACGTGGCAGGGGGAGGGGACGCCACGTGGCAGGGGCCATGGGATTGGGCCACGTGGCAGGGGTTGGGGGCGGCACGTGGCGGGCAAATTAATGCCAACCGCTGGTTGTGCATGCGGTTGGTGTCCTTTTTCTCCTCTCAGCCATTTTCTCACCATTTTTCTCACCATTTATCGTGCTTTTTTTGCCATTAATGCGGTGGCCGTACACCTTTTGCGCCACGTGGCCCAACCGCTGCTCTTACCTGCGGTTCGGTGGAGAAATTGTTATTTCTCCACCGGTGGATGTGGATCGGCCCCCATATATATATATATATATATATATATATATATATATATATATATATAGGGAGCTAATCCGTTGAGAGCACTAGCAAACTAGATTAAGTTGCTAGCGCGATCTGGCTGTCCACGCGCGATCTGTGGACGGTCCAGATCTTTTTTTTGCGTTTTTTTAAGTCCACCCGCTACATTATGTAGCGAACTATTTTTTGACAATAATACCCTTCAACTTAAAAAGAATCCGTTCGCTACATTATGTAGCGGACAAGTTTTCAGACTTTTTTTCTCTTTCTATCATTAATGTTCTGACATAAATGACAGTCCGTTACGTCTGCTACATTATGTAGCGGACGCTACATAAAAAGAGTCCGTCATCTACATTATGTAGCGGACAAGTTTTCAGACCTTTAGCGGACAAATAGCAGAACTTTTTTCTCAATCTGTCATTAATTTTGCTGACATCTCTCTCTTTCTCATCAATTTCTGATTGTTTCTTCTGTCTCTTTCTCTCTCCTTCCTCTCTCTTTCACCACTTGAGTACATGAGTGTGAACCCGTATGATACTTCAAGTGGGTTTTGCAGAATAAGGATAAAGACGGGAACCACTTGAGTACATGAGTGTGAACCTGTATGATATTTCAAGTGGGTTTTGCAGAATAAGGATAAGGACGGGAACCACTTGAGTACATGAGTGTGAACCCGTATGATATTTCAAGTGGGTTTTGCAGAATAAGGATAAAGATGGGAACTTACTGAAGATGGTGAAGAGGGAGGGTTTTCTTGCAGAATTAAGATGGGTTTTTTACTGCTTTGTACTCTGAAAGATTCAGAGATTGCACACATCAGAGGGACTGCTATGGGGTGGATTTGAACATGGAAACTAGTAAACCCTCGAAATTAAAGCTTCAAAATTGCACACATCGGCGGGACTGCTATGGGGTGGACTCAAGCTGCTTGAATCGGCGCCAGAGACGGGCCGGCGTCATCGTGTAGCACAGCGCAATTCCGGCATCATCGACTAGCGTTCCGCTCCTCCATTCGCCGGAGAGCACCGACCACGCTGCGAAGTTTGCAAAGGAGATCTAAATCAAGAAGTTAATGACGATTCCCTAGAATCAGATGAGGAAAGTGATCTTGTAGATGGATCCCCTTTTGAAGATTTAACCCAGCCAAAACTCAAATACAGATAAAGGTTTAGCACCGGATAAGGCTAGAGATTCTGCTTTGGGCTTCTCTCCAAATAATATTGCTCCTACATCAGAAAACATTGGAAGCATAGTTCCTGCAATTCTAGTTCTCCTTCTCCTTCTCCTTCTCCTTCTCCTTCGACCTCTCCAGCAATTATGAGCACAAACATAGCAACGAGAGAAAGAAGAAAGGAGGAGAGAGGAGGGAGAAAACAGAAAAGTGGTGAGAGAAGAGAAAAGAGAGAGGAATGAGAGAGAAAGAGATAGAAGAAATTGATGAGAAAGAGAGAGATGTCAGAAAAATTAAGGGGAAAGTAGGGAATGACCCCCTCTACTTTACACGTTGTGCGATTTGCCCCCCTCCACTTCAAAGTTAAGCACTAAACCCCCCCACAGTTACAGAAAATGGGCACCTTAGACGGAAATCGTTAAATATAACAGCGCGTGGTCAACACGCGCGCTGACTAACGATTTCTTTTTGTAAATGACATTTTTGCCCATTGTCTCTTTTTAGAAAAGAAAATCAGAAAAAAAACCTTAATTCTAACCACCCCACCCCCCACCCCCCGCCACCCAACCCCCCTATCCCCCCAACCCAATTCTGTCAACTCCCCCGACCACCGCACCCCTTCATTTCCCCGTCTGCCTCCCTCTTCCCTGTCGCCTCACCACCCTCCCCCTTCCCCTTCCCCGTCGCAGCGACCGCCCTCCCCCTTCCCAAGGCCCCGTCGCAGCGACCGCCCTTCCCCTTCCCCGTCGCCGCGACCGCCCTCCCCCTTCCACGGCATTGATGAAAATTTGAATTGAATTGAAATGGAATTGAATTGAAATCGGCAGTGTGGGTTTGCCAAAGGGCTTGCTGGCGTGGTGGGGTGGGTTTGCCAAGGGGCTTGCCGGCGTGGTGGGGTGGGGCGAGTCTGCCGGATGGTGGGCCGAGAGAGGCTGCCGGC
The DNA here is from genome assembly GCA_033070095.1 of Escallonia herrerae. NCBI lineage: Eukaryota > Viridiplantae > Streptophyta > Magnoliopsida > Escalloniales > Escalloniaceae > Escallonia > Escallonia herrerae. Next base: position 27,740 of record JAVXUP010003891.1, on the reverse strand, counting down.
GGCGTGGGGTGAGGATGACGCTTGGGCTGCCGGCGGCGGGGTCAGATTTGGAGAAGGAGAAGAGAAACCCTAATTTTCAAATCAGGGTTTTGAAACCCTAATTTTCAAATCAGGGTTTTGAACCCTAATTTTAAGGTTTCAAAACCCTAATTTTTAAATCAGGGTTTCAAATCCTCTAATTTTAGGATTTCAAAAGCTTAATTTACAAATTCGTTGCTAATCCTAACGGCAATCGCGGTTCCTTTTTTTTTTTTTAACTCCCTGGTGGTCGGAGAAAAAGACCAGTAATTGTGTTCAGTGAAGTGGTTGTGCTCAGTGAATCACCAATTGTAGCGGGGTTGACCAGAGGAAGAGGGTCGTGGGCAAAATTTGTAATTTAAATTTGAGGTGGGGAAATTGCACACCATGCATAGTACAGGGGGTCATTAGCTAATAAAGAAATAAGGGTATTTTGGTCATTTCATGCTATTCATAACGGATCCGTCTAAGGTGCCCATTTTCTGTAACTGTGGGGGGGTTTAGTGCTTAACTTTGAAGTGGAGGGGGGCAAATCGCACAACGTGTAAAGTAGAGGGGGTCATTCCCTACTTTCCCCAAAAATTAATGACAGATTGAGAAAAAAGTGGTGATACTCGTCCGCTACATAATGTAGCGGACGTAACGGACTCTGTCATTTCTGTCAGAACATTAATGACAGAAAGAGAAAAAATGTCTGAAAACTTGTCCGCTACATAATGTAACGAACGGACTAAAAAAACGCAAAAAAAAAGATTTGGACCGTCCACAGATCGCGCGTGGACGGCTAGATCGCGCTAGCAACTTAACCCAGTTTGCTAGCGCTCTCAACGAATCAGCTCCCATATATATATATATATATATATATATATATATATATATATATATATAGACACACACACACACACACACACACTAGTATGAAGCACATGTGTTGCACGTGAACGTGATCGAAAGTAATTTATGATCTGATATCATTAGCTCTCTTAGAATTAAAGCATTACAAGGAAAAAGCTATACGCCGGTGGCCGGTATGGCACTGCGGAAAGTGAAAAAACTGCCACAACAGGTTTACACGGTGCTAAGAACATAATTGAATTATGAAATTAATATTAAATTATGATTTTATTTCTTTTCTGAATTGCCTGAAGAAATATATATTTGATATTCGAAAAAGTGACCAGTTCAATGAAATCTTCTTTTTAGGCTTTTGGTTGAAGAATATTTGATACTGCTGCTAAAAGAAAAGTAAATGGAGAAATTAAAAGAATTAATCAACGTCTTTATTTATGTAACCTATTAAGCATGTTTATGATATACACTTAAAATTTATAATTTTTGTCAATTTATTGCACTTTGTTTTGTTTTGTGAGATTTCTAGATTTTATTTTTTTTAATTCATCACGAGAAGACAAAATAAAGCTTTCTTTATTTATATTAAAAAAAGAATTCCCTCCAACAATAAACAATAAACAAGAAAGAAGACATCAAATCATTAGAGAGACAATTTAACTTTTTCTTTTTTGGTTTAAACAATTAAGTTTACAAATAGAGAATCATTGTCTATTGATTGTGGTATTGTGGGAGAATGGCAGTTCCTTTTTCTTTAAACATCGAGAAAGGAAAGGGTTTTTAACAAACAATCATTGAGAAGCTGGTTGAAACATTACATATATCCAAGCCAAAAACCAACATTCACACTATAGAGATTACTATGCACGTATATATAAATTAATTAAATAAAATAATACATAAGAATGTTATAAATAACGTACGTTTCTGATTTCAAGAATAAGAAGCAGATATAGAACTATGCATAATAAATTTGGTCTTCAACTGCAATAACTAAACAAGTTTTCAATTCTAGTTCGCGCCATATTTAAGCCTTGTTTGTTTGTTTGTTTTTTTTTTCTTTTTCATTTTTTATGCATATTTAACCTTGTTTTTTTGTCTTTTTTTTTTCAACAATTTTTTTGTTTCTTAATTGATTTTTCACATCTCAGTTTCTTTTTTTGTTTTTACTTTTTAGTTTTTAAATTAGTTAATTATTCACTAACCCAAAAAATGCACGAGAAAAAGTTATACCACAGTTCTCATTACCCAATGTTTAGAATAGATTCATTAGTCAATATTTTTTTTTGTTTCAACCAAATAAAAAAAGGGAATAGAAAATGTATTTCCTTGTTTTGTTTTCCTTTCTTAGCACACTTTTCATTTTTCAATGTTTAGAATGGAAAGATTTTTCAATAATTATTTAATTTTAACCAAATTTAAAAGGGAGTTATAAAAGGAGGGTAAGATTTTATTAGCGTAATTAACGGAGAATATAATCGTTAAAAACGATTCACAACATTCATACTTTTATACGTTGCGTGTGTATATGTGCATGCGTGTGTGTGTGTGTATAAAAGAGTGTTGACTTGATAGTAAATAACAACTTGAAGAGTCTCTACACACTTAAAATGCAAAAGCAACTGTTTAGATAAAAATTTGGGTAGCGTCTCTTAAATATTCATTAAGGAATTCTTTTTTCATACTATCTCGTTCCCAAAAAAATCGATGATATATCTTCTTAGGCTATCCTAAAAAAATTGGTCACTTTTAAATTTATAAAGATTCTTGTAATAAAATGAGAAACTCTTAAAAGATGACTTGTATCGTAAATAAGTGTACAAGTTAAACATGATCAAATAATTTGAGCAAAAAGAGTAATCAATAAGTAGCAGGCAATAACTACTCAAAATGATGTCTATTTTTTATATGTTGACGAGCGATAAAACCAACGCTTTGCTTCAATAACCAATTAAGCAATGCCGGTGAATAACAACGTAATGTAGAGAAATACATCAACTTAGTAACTAAGATGGTAAAACTTGAAAGCATCTACCTCTTAACAACGCACATTAGGCAGGCAGCTCAAGGTAGGAGAGTACAAAGTAAATAGTACAGAGCAAAGAAGTGGAAGGGACATCCAGAAAGAAGTCATCCCGAGGGAATAGGCTGGCTAATCACAAAGCTTCATTAACAGGGTTATTCTATTCCACCTTTTAGAAAGAAAAGAACTTAAGTACGCACACATTGGTAAGAATCCAATGCCCCGAAAAGCTAAGGATTCCCCCGCAAGGTTCGTTTCACGGTGATTTCCACCAAAATTGTTGGCTAATTAAGATGGTTGCTGAAATGAACGCAAGTGCTGCTAAAAGCAGGTACGGTAAGTCTTGGTCGAAAAGTGGTGCATAGATTCTGAATAATTGAGGACGAAGCTTAACATGAGCAATGGAAGTTTCAGAACAATGCTCTTAGTTGATTTAGTTGGGAATGACTGACTAGTCAGAGGTAATCAGGCCAGGCGAGCCAGGTCAGTGTTTAATTTTGAGCTTGCTCAATCAGTTTAGTGAACCACTGGCTTCTTCCTGGGGTTGTGATATGACATATGTTGCTCATTCTTTGAATAGATAGTGTAGTAACTGATTGACAAAACATAATATTGTGATCACTATAACATGCAAGAGTTAAGCTGCCTGTGCTGCTACTTGGGGTTCTTCTCCAACAAAAGATCACATCTTTGCAAGAGGCGCATGCACTATTAGCGTGTCTTATAATGGTGTTTGCTTTAGCCATTTACCGTGTACCAGTTACTGAGTGTAGCATTCACGTCGTCTATGTGTTAGTGTACCGTCATTTATGCCATGGTGTACATGTATGCATATGTTTTTACACCAATGACATCGCAAAGTTTACAGTGAATCATGTACACGCAAGTACAAGTTGCTATGGAGTCAGAGTTGTATCTTACTTTTCACTTTCTTTGGAAAAATAAAAGAAGAGAGCAAATAACTAGTGCGCTTTTGTGCTGACATGCATAAGGACTTGCTGAAAATTCTAAAGCTAACATCTCTAAGTATAAGAACAATTAAAGGCAGAATCGCTGCAAGAGCACATTTCACATTACGGCAGATGGAATATAACACCACAAGTGTCAAGGCATGGTAGCAACTGGAAAACGGAAATCAGTGCAAAAGCACAGTTTACATGATTTTACTTCTGCATTATATTTTCTCAAAGAGAAATTAAGAGGTGCTCATGGTCTTCGATGAAAGTTTGAACATTACACAACTTACCGATCGAACAAGATAGTTTTGGATTTCTTCCTTCCTGGGTAGTACTTAAAGCTATGTTACCATTAGAGGCATTCTCCCAACTCTGACGAGTGCTTATAAGCATAGTTATCAATACCGTACCGATAACGTAATGATTTTGCCTTCTACTGGTACGGTATATCTTGCATCGACCTGTTATACCGGGCAGTACAGGTGATACAGGTCAAGAACTACGTACCGGCGATATATTGTATTTTCTACCGGTTCTTTAAAAAATATAAAAGTAGCAAGTTTTGTTAATATTTTGTAAATCGACCATATAAAGACTAAATAGGAAAATACTATTCTATTATACCAATCAAACAGCTTATTCTTACATAAGAATTTGCGAAGGAAATCATTGAAAAACGTGATAATCCTAGAAGAGGTAATTGAATTGAATAAGGTATTTATTTTTAATGTACTGTATGGGGACAAACATCTTATTTGGGTACCAATTTTATTTGAAAATTAAACATAATTCAAGCTATATGATAAACAGTTTATTCTAGAGGAGCTGTGAGTAAGAAAATATATGTATATATTGTTACTTCGCCAATGAGTAAATATTTTACATGTAAACTATTGATAAAAATTTTGAGACGGTATCAAAACGGTATCGGTACTGCTACGTACTATTTCATGAAAAAAATGATACACACTACGATACGGTATTCATAACTATGCCTAAAGACTAGATTTGAGTGGTACTATTCACAAAAGTGAGTCAAATAAAACATGAAAAGGAGAAGGAAACTAGACGTTTTAAAAGCAGCAGACCCGCTTCGTGCCTAATGTAGTAGCCCTCTATATGACCAACCACTCACCTGATGGAATTTAACTGCAGCAGATCAAAGCAAAGATAGTCTAATATTTAGATTAAACAAATTAAAGCCTTGATTAATTTACTCCTATCATCGCTATATGCACGTGAGGCTCAAATGAAATCTTACATATATTGTGGTTAACTGTTGCAGGTAACCAATGCCATCCTACATCAGTTTAAATTAAAAATCTAACAATGATTATCGTCAATAAAGTTAATTGAATAGCATTCCCGATAGTTCGTCCAAATCCGTGCAAATCCGTGCGAGGACTGCATAACCAGTAGGCAAGGAAGCATGTCGAAAGTGCATGTATCGTGTTTCACAAGGCTTAATGATCATATCCCCTATTTTGTGATGGTTAGGTTCTAACGGGTCCAATTTCAACCATGTTAGCCTTAACATAATTTATTTAGTCCTACCAGTCATTTTCAAGTTTCTATTTTGAGTCTCAACTTTAATATAGACTTTTTGTCTAAATTATGTTAATTTTATTTTGAAAAGTCGCGTAATTTTTCGACAAGACACTGAGCCTTAAGCCTTTATGGTAAAATGTCATCCTCTTTAGCTAGACCATTTATGATGTTTTAAATTCATTTATTTGAATCTTAATACTTTTATCATCTATAGTGCAAAAAAATAACGGCTAATAACTTCCTTCGTCCTCAAATTTGTACTTACCGACCAATTCATCCCGTAAAGCTTTACCAAGTGTAAAGTGATAGTAAATGCTATACGGATCATTAGATAAGGTATTAGGGATGCTACTGAGACAAAAGTGAAATTCACAAGACAGTGCAGAGAAGGACATATCAGTATTCAGTCTACTGATACTGAGTTGAGTCGTTGACAGAAGATAGAAGGGAAGACTTTACGAAGAATAGAATTGACACTTTGGAATATGAGAGGACACTCATATTCGTCACTCATCGACAGACTCATGATCTCCCTCCTCCTTCTCTCTCTCTCTCTCTCTGTGCCACTGCCATATATATATATTAATGTTATGGTTTTCAGTTGTCTTTACTTTGCGTGAATGTGCTTTGAGTTTCAGAAGGTGAAAGCTTTCAGTTTCAGAGATGGAGCAAAGTGGTGGTGGTGGTGGTTCGCGTAACAATAAGAAGTCATCTTTGACAGACATAGTTTTCTCTTGGACCCTTGAAGACATCTCCAACGAGGGTCTCTACAAGAATCAGGTTTGCATGGCTAATTCGTATTCACTCAGATATAACGCCGGGCTAATCATTCCAATCAAAATCAACTTTCTGAGGGCAACAAGAACTGGTATTATCACATCAAATAATAATATCAGATCACTGTGGAAATTCCATTTTCGCTACGATTATAAGGCTGACTTTGCACTTTGTATTTGCTTTTCTCATGCACTTCTTTTGGAAAAGAAACTGGTCATTGTTTTTGCTAAATCTCGATCAATGGCACTTCAGACATTCCTTTATTTTCATGTATTCTGCCATGCACTGTTACTTTTGTGTCCACAAACCATCCCAATCAGGCCGGGAGATGAGAGATACAGATGCCCATTTGTTGAAATGAATGGAAGATGAGAGGAGTTTCGAGTGCTTTTAATTTCTAGCAAAGCAGAGGTACTGGTATCTATATCCATATACTTAACATTTTAGTCACTCTAAAGATCTCCAAATATAATTTTGAATGAGGTCCTTACTTGTAAATTTGACTTAATTTCTCAGAAATAATGAGGACTATATCAGTAAGCCTTCAACTGATTTTAAATAATCAAAAACTTTGCTGAACCGATATACTACATTATTAGGACTAATTTTGACTTGTGTATCCTTCAAAGCACTCTCTAACATGAAGGTAACAATACATAATTAAGAAAAACGAAAATAACGTATGAGATTTAGATGAAAAAAATGATGTTAAAAATAAATTTTATTAGTCTTATAAGGTATAGTAGTCGTTGTAAAAAGATATTTGCATAATGTATAGATTTAACAAACGCGTTGTAGGCCAGCTTTTTTTTAGACATGACCACATGACCAGCAATTTGACATTATTCCTTTTATGAAGATTTAAAAAAAGAAATCACATATGAGATTTAGAAAAAAAAAATATTACGAGTGATGTAGTCATGTGATTCTACGAAACTAATATAAACGAATAGAGTCCAACAATTATTCTTTTATATGGCCCTAACGACTAACAAAAAAACTCTAATTTATTTAGTTGATAACTTTTATATAAATAATGAGAATAGTTAATAAATCTTGAAATTAATTATAAGTGTCGTACCTTAATTTTGACAAAAAATCGGTTGTAACTATGAGCAATGATTGTTGTGTGAATCAATGATCAATGGATTGTTGTGTGAACTAATAAACCTAATACTTAAAAATAATATTTTACTATATACTTAACATATTAGTATCTCTAAAGGTCTTTGTATCCTTTTTTTGATGGGTTCCTTACTTTTATATTTCACTTACTTTTGCAAAAGTAATGAGGGCTACATTAGTAAGCCTTATGTAATTTTAAAGTTAATTTCAAACAAACTAATATAGTACTTTAATAGAACTTAATTTTCACTTATTTGTCCTAATATAACTCTTTGATATGACGATAAAGTTACATATTTCTGAATTGAATTTATTGGTTTTAATATTTTTATAAGTTACGATGGTCATTCTAAAAATATTGTTCCATAATTTGTAGATATAATAAACAAGTTTTAGGCCGGCCCTTTTAGGAATGACCTCTCGATCTTCAATTTGCCATGTCTCTTATATAAGATCTAGAAAAGACATCATATATGAAATTGCGGGGAAAAAAATGACACAAGCAATGTATCTATGTAATTATAATAAACAAATGATAAACAAAAGTAGTCCAAAAATTAATTTCTTATAGGGCCCTAACGACCAAGAAAAAAAGTCTAATTCATTTTTTCCTTTACTTTTACATGAATAATAACAATAATTAAAAATCTCAGACTAATTATGAGTATTTGATTTTCGTTTTGACTATAAATCGATTATAACTATGAGCGATGAGTGTTGTGTGAATAATAATTACTAACAAGCTCATCTATAAAATACATAATAAGCAAGTGAACGACAAAATGTAAATCAACGATAGCTTCTTTGTGTGGCACATCCTCACATTATGTTTTCAACGTAAAATAGGATTCATAAAAACTAAAATACTAAACATAAAAACTGTCACTAATAGTATTGAATATTATCTTAGATGAGGTTCTTATCTCTGTATTTGTAAACCTCTAAAATAAGAAAACTTATTCTCAACATTCCAAAACTCTATCTATCACATATACTAACCTATTAAGACGTAAATTTGACTATTATATCCCTGAAAAGTATTCTCTAACCCCATGAATCCAAACAACACAACCTACATACGAGATTAAGAACAATAAAAATGATTGAACAATTGATCACATTTGTTTAAATTGAATATATGTTTACCGTGATCATTGTAAATAATTATCAATTATAAATATCTTTTAGATGCTTTTGTTAAAATTAAAAAAATTGACCATGTTTCTGGGTGGGACAACACGACCAATAAATGACCATATAACTTTAATTGATTAATATTGCGATAATGATAAAGCTTATTCATAAATCTGATTGTTTAAAATGATTTAAAGGTATATGCTAAGCATGTTAGTGTATCTAAAGGTTAATGCAAATACTATTTTGAATGTTTATTTACTATTTTGGATGTTATCCCTATTTTAAGTTTATTTTCATTATTTAGGGACTAAATGAGAGCTATATTAGGAAGCCCTATAAAATATAAAAACTAATTCTAAACTCTAGCTAAGCAATATATTAATCTATTATGACTTGATTTTGACTATTGTGTCCTCAAAATTAACTCTCTCATGTGAAGATAAAGTTCCATATGTCTAAAGACTAAAAATAACATATGAGAAAAAAATTATCATAATACACACACACACACAAAAAAAACATTATAATTTAATAAGATTATCTATATAATATACATCGATAAGACCTTACAACCAACAAAGTAGCTGTATCCTATGTATAAGATTTCGAAAAGAAATCACATATGATATTAATAGAAAATGGTACAATTAAATCAAATAATTCTTATCTACTATATTTGAGAAAATTTAGAACCTTCAAAATGCAAAAATTTATCCATGTAATTCTATAAAACTAATGGTGTAGGGCCGCAACGACCAAGAAAAAGACCTTTTTAGTTATACTAAATTAAATTTTCATGAAAAATAAGACTACCTAGTAAATCATAAACTAATTATAAGGATTAAAACTTTATTCTGATCACAATGGAATTGATTATGACCTTGAGTGGTGATTATTGTTCGAATGCAATAGCAATTGCTTGATTAACGCCCGCTTTATGATCTATTAGTCTAATGTAAGTGATTGCAAGCTCATTATACAACTTGACGTATTTTAGTAAATAAAGGTTACAATCTAGGTAGCACGGACACGGACACGGTGTCGGACACCGACACCGACGGGGACACCAGACACCGTAATTTCCAAAAAATTAAATTTTGGATACCGCAGGACACCGCTATTTTTTAATATATTTTTATTATATATATATATATATATAATAAATATCAAATACATTCTACAAGTAATAATAAATATACAAGTAATAATAAATATACACTAATACAAGTAAAATTTCAGAAACTAAGTACCGGATAAAATAACTAAGTAAAAAAAAAAAAAAGAGACAGTAATTAGTACAAATGCTAAGTCAAAAAAAAAACGAAAGAGAGAAACAGCTCTCGACAGTGGGAGAAAAAAGAAAAGAAAAGAAAGAAACGACTCTTGAGTCGTGACAGAGGGAGAAAAAAAGTAAAATAAAGAAACGACTGAAGAAGGAGACGAGATGAGGACGTAGGACCTGTGGGTCAGCAATGGCGGCGGAGGACCTCCGGCGACGATCAAGTGAGCTCGGGCGACGGCGACTGCGACGGCGACAGAGCAGCTGGCGACGGCGACGGCGACAGCAGCAGCTGGCCATGGCGACGGCGACTGGATCTGTCGGCTTCGGCTTCGGAATGTTGGCTACTGAGCTCCGGTGACAACTCCGGCTATAGCTCCGGCTCAGAAGGGCACCCGTGAAGTGAGAGGGAAGGAGACGGCACCCGTGAGGTGAGTAAAGCAGATGGTAATGGCTCAGATCAGTGCACAGATTAGGGCACCCCCCAAAAATTAGTTCCAAAAATTCCAAATTAGACCCAAACGGTCCGACACTGCACAACGCCGTGTCCGACACTCCTCAAGGAAGTGTCCGACACGGTGTCGGAAATTAAAATAAAAAATAAAAAAATTCCGACACCAATCGGCGGTGTCCGACATGTGTCGGCCGGTGTCCGGAGGGTGTCGGGGTGTCCGTCCGTTTAGGACACCATACCTCAACCTAGGAGAGGTGTCCGTGCTTCATAGGTTACAATGTGACGAGATAAAATAAGTATTCATGACAAAATATCATTAAATGCATTCAGTAGATATAAGAACTATGCTTTGCAACAAATAATAGTCATAAAAGACGTGAAAAACAAATTCAACTTGACAAATAACTTGCATCCTACAATAATTAAAGAAATATATTCATGTAAAAATATTGGATATTATGTAGTCGTGCTGTTAAATTTATCTTGGCATAATGCAATCACTTATTTGAAAGTAATAAGATGTATACCTATAAGCCCTGTTAACTTTGAAATGCATCCTTATTCCTTTTAGATTTCTACTTAATTACTATAATAACTTGAGGAATTTATGTAGCCCCTTAAAAACCCTCTGAAGTTGAAGAATGAAATTTATATATACAAGATTTACAACTCTAAAGGTATATGTGATAGCGCTACCCTTTTGTTACCAGCATGACTGTTCTCCTATTCTAACTGCTAAGCTTATAACCATTTGAAATACTACTTGACAATATAAAGAAAAAGCTTAAATTAAATAAGGCAAGTATCTAGCGATTCCACTGTATCGCTATCTATTCTTTGTCTTTCAATACAATATAGAAAAATTACAGACAAAAACACATGGCCTGTTGGGTATCATGTTTGTATCTTGATACGTGAGTGATTCCTTGAAACATTGATTCATGACTAGGATAAAAGGGATTAATGAAATTTTGTTATTGCGAACATGAAGAACTCTTATCTTTTGCATGTAGAGATTCAAAAGGAACATCAGAAGATTTAAATGGTAATAAGAAAAGTGTAATTACTAATGTGTGAGAGCTGAGAGACTAGATTTTGAAAGGCTACAATTTGGGTTGCTAAAGAATCCAGATAGTAGTCTCTTGATAGGTTACTTGAAGCCGCTATAAAGGACTTATCCCAACCAATATCTCTAATGAGGCTTCAGTTCTGCACAAGAACTGCAATGCTGCAAGTTGTGTGTTTAATGGTGCTTGGTGGCCGCTTTGTGAATTACAAGAGAAGATAAGGAGGGTATATATTATACAGAGTATTAAGAAGGGAACAAGTTGTAATTTTTGAATCAAGAAATGTTCTGATAAATTGACCAACATTCATGGGAAGGAGGAACTTAAAATGTATACAATCATTCTCCTATTTAAGTAGTCTTTTAATTTTTCTTTTCTTTCTTTTCTACTTAAACAAGTTTAAACCTTCTGCGGATGAGACGGTACTTGGACGTATGCTTACTTTGTAAGTCCATTTTGACTTCCACAACATATTTTGATGCTCTACATTATACAACTCTCATTGTTACTAGGTAGAGGAGGTACCATTGGAATTCAATTCAGTAGAGCAATATGTCATGGCATTCATTTACCCTCTATTGGAAGACATACGAGCAGAGTTGTCCACAAAGATTAAAGCTATATCAAGTGCACCTTCTGCTCGAGTCATCTCTCTTCAAAAGTCCAAAGCATATAAAACATCATCATTATATGATGTTGAGGTTGATAAATGGAAAAACAATGACAGGCATCATGGCAAAGAGCCTTACAGACCAATCCCTGGGGACATATTTCTCATTACAGATGCTGAACCTGAAAGAATGTCTCATTTGCAGCAGTTGGAGGGAGTTATGAGTTTTGGATATAATACTAAAGTCTCAGGGGATGATGAAAGGAGTACCAGGACAAGCACTCTTCTGAAAGTCAAAGGCTCAGAAGAGCTTGAAATCGAAGATCGGCCTCAGAAACTGCTATCCGTGGTTTTCCTGACTAACATCACTACTAACAACAGAATATGGAAGGCAATGCACTCCTGTGGCGGTAGCAAGATTATGAAGGAAGTGATTTCCGCCAACTATGGGGTAAGACGTGCATAAAACCTCATTGCCTTACTCCTCCCAAACGTAATTTTCTTTTGTCTTGTTTTCTTTTTTTTTTTTGCTGACGGGGACAAAAGTTGAAGAAAAGTTAGCTATTATTTAGAAAAAAAATTTGGAGAACAATGCTGTCACATGCAATCAGTTACCTTTTTGGCTCTTGTACATTAGATATTGTTGGCTTTAAATGGCATACATCTTAAGTAACTCCTCAGCTCTATGTGAAGGTTTTACCCCTTCATTGTCATACTGAATGTTAGTAACACATTTAATGTGCCATAAGGTTATTGGTTGTCCGTATCTTTTTACTGTTTATCAAGACTTCTATCAAATTCTGGTCATGACATACAGGTTCAAGCAAACTGTGATATGTGTCCTCTAGACAGAAATGAGGTCCTGGCTCAAGACTTAAACTTGAAAGCCACTCTTGACGAGTCCCAACTTGAGGCAGTTGTTTCTTCTATTTGCAATATTAAGTGCAACCATACGTCCTATATGGAACTTATTTGGGGACCTCCTGGGACAGGGAAGACCAGAACTGTTAGCATGCTATTGTTGAGCCTCTTAAGATTAAAATTTAGGACGCTTACCTGTGCCCCCACAAATGTGGCCATTACAGAAGTGGCATCTCGTGTTCTGAAATTGATGAAAGAGTCATTTCAAACACAATTTCCAAATTATGCTCAATTCTGTTGCTTGGGGGACATTCTGTTATTTGGAAATATGGACCAGGTTGCTTTTAACGTTGAAGAGATACATTTAGACTATCGTGTCGAGAAGCTTGTTGAATGCTTTGGGCCAGTTACGGGATGGAAGCATTGCATAACATCCATGGTAGACTTTCTCGATGGTGTTGGTTCACAGTACCAAATGTTCTGCAGAAACCAATTGATGTATGAGGAACAGAATATCCCAGAATTTGAAGCAAGCAAGGTGCAAAATAAATCATTTCTTGAGTTCGCACGAGACCGTTACAAATCTTCTGCGTCAGCACTCAAAAGATGTGTCTCCACTCTGTGTGCCCATGTACCTAAAAGCATTATTCTGGAGCACAATTTTCAGCACATGGTATCGCTTGTAGCCATACTTGATTCGTTGGAGACTTGGTTGTTTCGAGATGATGTGGCATCTGAAGAACTGAAGGAGGTTTTTAGAAATCAATGGGTAGTCAAGATGCCAGTTCATGATTTTCCAGAAAAATCGTTGGCATCCATTAGAAGCAAATGTCGCCGTGTTCTGACTACTCTTTTTCGTTCACTTGATGGACTTGACCTTCCGAGTGTGACGAATAAAGCTTTAATTGTCGAGTTTTGTTTTCAAGCAGCTTCATCTATTTTTTGTACAGCTTCAAGTTCATATAAGCTCCGTTCAGTTGCAATGGATCCGATACGTTTGCTGGTGATTGATGAAGCTGCCCAGCTTAAAGAGTGTGAATCAATAGTACCCCTAAAATTACCTTGTATTAAGCATGCTATTCTCATTGGTGATGAGTGCCAGTTACCAGCAATGATCAGCAGCACTGTACGTAATTTCATGATTGCAGTAGAATGTTATGTACTGAAACTTCGTTTTTCTTTTTCTGGTGTTAATTGAAACATACGATTCATCACTCTTGCTCGTTTGTCAACACTCTCGGATGGACAGCCTCATTTTTTTTCAATGCTGAGGATGAGTTGCAACTGTTGTGTTAACTACTTAAGTGAGGTTGTTTGTGTGTTTTTTTTCTTTTCCCCTTTCCTTGTTGACAACTAAACCGCAACATACTCAAATATGCTAGTGTTCTTAGCTGCACAAGCCTCAAATGGCCTCTAGTTTAATTGGTAGGAAGGCTGATGCTACCGTTACTTCAGAGATTTATACTAAAAAAATGCAAAAGTTCCGGTTTGGCTAGCTTTTTCATATTCTGTTTTATTTCCTAAATTCTGTCTTCTTTTTTTTTTAGTTTCATTTTCACTTTATTATGCTTGTTCATGCTGTTAGTTTTTCACAATAGATATCAGCTATAACTTTGCCTCTTTCTTTAAACCTCATTCTTTACTTGTCATAACAAAGATGGAAATGCTAAACATGAATATTCATCTTACTGAGAATGAAACGTAGCCAAAAATTCAATTTGGGAACCAAAGCTAAATATGCACTGCGAAGCACTGGCATAAGAATTTCTGCAGCTGACAAGAACTCACATTTAGAATGCTGTGATTTGAGTTGGTTTGTCATTAATATGTCTCTTTCAGGTGTCTGACAAAGCTGGTTTTGGAAGGAGTCTGTTTGAACGGTTAAGTCTTCTGGGACATTCTAAGCACCTTCTCAGTACGCAATACCGAATGCATCCTTCAATCAGTTGCTTTCCAAATGCAAAATTCTACCAGAACCGGATCATTGATGCACCAATTGTCAAGAACAAAAGCTACGAAAGACGCTATCTTTCTGGTCCTATGTATGGCCCATTCTCTTTTATAAATATATCTGGTGGAAAAGAAGTTCTTGACGATGGAAATAGCCTTAAAAATTTTGTTGAGATAGCTGTTGTTCTGAAACTGTTGGAGTTGCTCTACAAAGGTATGCTGATTGATTGCTTTTAAATAGTAGGTTATATACTTATTCTATTTCATTCCTTTGCAATCTCTTCGGTATCGAATACTGCTTTTTCCAATTTTTACTTGGTATTTGTGTTTCGTCCAAAATGTTGATAACATGAGTGGTATCGTCCGACTTCCCCTTTGTATCCAAGTCTAATTAATGTTGCTGTTTACATGTAAAGCATGTGATGCGTCAAAACAGAAGATTAGCGTTGGCGTGATATCCCCCTACTCCGCTCAAGTTTCAGCTATTCAACATAAACTTGGACAGAAGTATGAGAACCATGGTAGCTTCAGGGTAAAGGTAGGGACCATTGATGGATTTCAGGGTGTGGAAGAGGACGTCATCATAATATCTACTGTAAGATCCAATAGGAGTGGGTCAGTTGGGTTCATCTCCAGTCCTCGTAGGACTAATGTTGCTTTGACCAGGGCTAGGTATGGCTTGTTTTCAATTCTTTCTTTGGACAAGGGCCACGTACGGCTTCAATAGGCTCCTGGTAGACATTTTTTGCTTTGGCGGTTTTTCTTTAGGATATTTTGAAGAGTTGTAGTTGCTTTTGATGTGCATTCAGGCAGTGTTTGTGGATCTTAGGGTGTGAAAGAACACTGACTGATAAGGGATCTGTTTGGGATGATGTTATTATTGATGCCAAGGGTCGTCAGTGCTTCTGTAATGCTGAAGAAGATAAGGATATGGAGAAAGTCATACTGATGGTGAAGAAAGAGCTTGACCAACTTGATGACTTGCTTAACAGGGATAGCATGATTTTCAGAAATGCTAAGTGGAAGGTGAGTAGCATCCGGCTCGCAATTTTTACTTAAGCTCTTAAGTAAATAATCTGTGGATCTGTTAGGATATATGCTCTTACTGATTTGCTTACTACACTTCGCTGTGTTATGTTCCCCATCGTTCACGCAGGTTCTCTTCAGTGACAACTTTAGGAAATCGTTTTCAAAGCTAAAGTCCGTAGAGACGAAGAATCTATCCCTGCTTCTGTTATCAAAGCTGTCTAGTGGTTGGAGGCCAAAGAGTAATGTAGGCATCAGCTGTGAGAGCTCTTCAAATATCTTGAGAAAATTCAAGGTTGCAGAACTCTACATCGTTTGTTCCGTTGACGTAGTCAAGGAATCGTGGTTTATCCAAGCTTTGAAGGTTTGGGATATACTGCCTTTGCAGCATATATCAAAGTTAGTTAAACGTCTGGACAACATATTTAGCATGTACACTGAAGATTACTTAACTCGTTGTGGAGTCAAGCTTCTTGAGGGGTGAGTTTATAACGCATTTGAGTAGAACAAAAACTTCGATTGTCTTAGCCTCTAGATGCAAGATGTCTTCTGTACGAGTTGAACATCAGCTTATGGTCAGTTTGTAATGATCATCTCAGACTTTAATCTAATCATAATGGAATGCAGGAATTTGGAAGTTCCTATGCGCTGGGCACCTTCTTCTCATATTGTTCAATATAAAAGTCTTAGCAACAGCGGAGCTGTGGAACCTATTGCTGCCGGTGCTGTTGATGGCAAAAGCTACGTTGAGAACTCAACGGTGCGTGATAGTTTGTTACTTATGAAGTTCTATCTGTTGTCATCTGTTGCTGTCGGCAACTTGCTCTCCAGCTGCAATGGTGGGGATGGTCTTCCTTTGGAGTTAACTGAGCAAGAGCAGGAGATTGTTCTTTTCGATAGAAGCACCTTTGTACTTGGAAGGTCAGGTACTGGGAAAACTACTGTTTTGACCACGAAGTTATTTCGAAATGAGCAACTTTATCATATGTCATCGGAAGGATTCCATGAAGTTACAAGCAACCCCTCCAACGATGTTGGATGGAGATATGAGGTCAGTAAGAGTGATGGGGAGGCCAAGGGGGACATCTTGCGGCAGCTTTTTGTCACTGTCAGTCCAAAACTGTGCTATGCAGTGAAACGACATGTGTCTCAATGGAAAAGGTTAGTAAGTCACGAGTGATTGTAAGTCCTTTTGTATGCTAATACCATGTCCCCTTTCTATATTGCTTTAGTTCTTTTGTTTTTCATCTTTTGAGGCCCCGAAAACATTGCTTTTGAGCTTTTAGATTGCTCAAAAGCTGCTCATAAGCTTTACTGTTTTTACTTGGCCAACTGTAAGGGCAAACTGAAGGAGATGGGGTTAGTTGCACGGAACGTGGGTGAGAGCTGGAGTGGGTACAACGTTCCTGAGCGGGAGTGTCACCAGTATAGTGGGTTTTGGGGTGGGAGTGGGATGGATGCCGAGATTATGGAGCAAGGTTCCGGGTGGGTGCGTTACTAGAATTGAAGGATTTTGCAACTTAGATTCGGAATGTAATACAGCACCCATCCTGTTTATTTGGTTTTGAGTCCTAGACAGAGGTTTTCCCCAAATTAGACAGCCAAACATGGTAGTCCATGAGTTCTTATGGGATTTTAGCACTGAGAAAACCTCGCAGGGTGCACTGGTCATATATGCTTGCACATATGGCACCATCTTTATTTGGAAACCTAAAAAAAGTACAAATTCCCTTTTATGTTCTAGCAAAATGTTATAGAGGGTAAAGGATTCTTTCTTCCTAATCCAACTATTATGGTAGTAGTCGAGACCTATTGCAGAACAGGTTATAGCTTAGTAAACTGGGCATGTCTCACCGTACGT
Source organism: Escallonia herrerae (assembly GCA_033070095.1). Lineage (NCBI taxonomy): Eukaryota > Viridiplantae > Streptophyta > Magnoliopsida > Escalloniales > Escalloniaceae > Escallonia > Escallonia herrerae. The sequence goes on along the minus strand of JAVXUP010003891.1, from coordinate 10,199 downwards.
AACCCCTAGTATTCTGCTAAAACATGTATGCATATGAGTGCAAGTGCTCAAATGTGAGTAACAGACAACAGGGCAGTATTTGTAGCACTGAACACCAAATATGTGTGCAGAGAAGCACTATCATTTTGAGTATTGATAGTATTACATGTTTTTGTAGAAATTCTTGGGAGAAAATAAAATGAATGTTGTCAAATTTTCTTTTGTGATGATATTACTGCCCCATTAATACATGTGGAATTCACGTATTTTAATCATTTGTACTCGCTCTCTCTCTCTCTCTGCTTTGCTAAATGTCCAGATCTGTATGCGGTGGGAGTTCTTCAACTGACAGTGATTCAATGCGCATGAATGAAATTGATGACGCAGCACAATTTACGGACATTCCTGATTCTTTTGTTGATCTTTCTCCCAAGGCGTACCCACTTATCATTACGTTTCGAAAGTTCTTGCTGATGCTCGATGGAACTGTTGGTACATCTTACTTTGAAAGATTTCGTGATGTGAGACAGACATGCCAGGGTATTCCCAGTACGTCAAAATCAGTTATATTGGAAGCCTTTATCAGGAATAATGAGGTTAACTACGACAGATTCTGTTCATCTTACTGGCCTCATTTCAATATCAGGCTGACAAAGATACTTGATCCTTCCATGGTTTTCACTGAAATAATGTCCGTTATAAAAGGTGGCTTACGAACAGGGGATTCCCATGATGGGAGACTATGTCAGCAGGACTATGTTTCAATTTCTGAGGATCGGGGTTCCACTTTGAGCATGCAGAAAAGGGAAGTAGTTTACGAGATTTTTCTAGAGTACGAGAAGAAAAAGGTGGAATATGGGGATTTTGATATTGCTGACCTAGTGATTGATCTTCATAAGCGATTTAAAGATGAAGTATATGTAGGCGATGAGATGGATTTTGTATATATTGATGAAGTTCAAGATCTTTCAATGCGACAAATTTCGCTGTTCAAGTACATCTGCAGAAATGTCGATGAGGGCTTTGTTTTTTCTGGTGATACGGCACAAACTATTGCGAGAGGTATTGACTTCAGGTTTGAAGACATAAGATGCCTATTCTACAACGAGTTTGTATTTGGATCAAGAGGGTGTGCAAAGGATAGAAGAAGTGCTAAAGGAAGAGTCTCAAAAATCCATCATTTGAGTCGGAACTTTCGTACCCATGCTGGAGTTCTAAAATTAGGAGAGAGTGTACTTAGCCTTATATATCATTTCTTTCCTTCTTCAGTTGACATTCTGAGCCCTGAGAGTAGCCTTTTATTTGGCGAAGCCCCCATCTTGCTCAACATCGGCAATAACATAAATTTAATGACTATATTAGAAAGCAGTGGAAAAGCTGGAGATGTGGTCGGATTCGGAGCTGAACAAGTTATTTTAGTCCGTGACGAGTGCATGAAGAAAGAGATTTGTGAATATGTAGGGAAAAGAGCTCTTGTGCTGACAATCATGGAGTGCAAGGGCTTAGAGTTTCAGGTAAACTGTAGGCTATTAGTTTTTCTGGGTTGTGTAGTAGTCGGATTAATTGGGTGAGTCACACCTGTCTTTAACTTCTTATAGCTGTTTAGCATTAATCGCTGCATGCGTTGGGTAGACGAAGATTACTCGGGGAGATCAAAAATCATATACAGAACGTTTGGACCATTGATGTTTGCAAAACTGCTTACCTACGTCCAGAATATAAGTGAAGTGCACAAATTTGAAATTTCAACCCAAAGAGATCCCCTATAAGGGAATTGGTTTGCTCACTCCGATAGCTAGGTTTTCAGGAAACAGATTCTCGTTCTTACAAAACACGGGTAAACACTGATACAATCCTTTATATACAACATCCCAGTGGAGCCCAACATGTTGAGCCAGCCTAAGATTATAGCGATGTCTAGTTTGAACCTTATAGAACAATTATTAAGTATTACTGGAAAAATTACTTGATCTGGATATGTAGGTAATACAAATGAGATTTTAAGCTCTGTGAACCAGTTAGAGAGTGGAGAGCTTATTGAGGCTGTAATGAAGAAGCTTTGACGTTGAAGGGTGTTGACGTGTTCAAATCTCTTGTCTTTGCAGACACTCTCTCTCCCCTTCTCTCTTGTGTTTGTGCATGTGTGTGTGGGGTGGGGGGGGGGGGGGGCACGGGGGTGGGGCCACCGTCAAAGCTGGAAAATGGCACAAAACTAGATCGTGCAAGTAATGGAATGCAGGAAGAGCAGAGAAAGAAGAAAGAGAGAAAAAAAGAGAGATCACAGGGGTTGAAGAAAGTGAAGAGAGAACGTAAGTAAAATTTTAAGAAAGTGAATAGTACAACAAACAGCCTATCGAACAATGATACGTACGTTTTTAACATGACAATTCTAGGAAATGCGGTAGCTCATGGTGCCCCCTAGTCTAGGCGTGCTTTGGCATCTGATATCACGTCATCCTTGTCATACTTGTGTAACTTCAGTTTATTTTTTCTCACAGGATGTGCTTCTGTACAACTTCTTTAGCTCATCACCTTATCAAGATGAATGGAGAGTTATATATGGATATATGGAGGAAAAAGATATGCTGAAATCTTCTCCTAAGCACTTCACAAGTTTCAGTTGGGAAAAACACAGTGTCTTGTGCTCTGAGATGAAGAATTTGTATGTGGCCATAACTCGTACAAAGCAAAGGCTGTGGATTTGGGAGAATGCGGGGTTCTCTCAACCAATATTTGACTATTGGAAGAATTCATACCTTGTAGAAGAAAGACGAGTGGGTGATGCTTTCATACAGGAAATGCAAGTTGTCAGTAGCCAAGAAGAGTGGAAGTCTCGTGGCATTAAGGTCTGATTTACTTCTAAATGAACAACTTTGATTCATTCTGTATCTGGTGCTACTGCTACTAATATCTTTACTAAATTTAGATCACAATGTGACTACTTATTAAAGATCAGTTGATAAGGCATTTGTGTTTATTTAGTCCTTATTTCTTCTTGTCATTTTTATGCTTTGTTCTCTGCATATGTTGTAGAAGTATGCCCCTCTCCACCTTTTACTTTGAAGGTTTGCTTAGATACAATATTTGTTGGAAGTGAAATGGTTTCACAAACATATATATAACACAAAAACACACTTGAACAAAATATATTTTCCCACAAACTTCAACTAAGAAGTATTTCTCTCACTTTTCTCTATACTATCTTCTCTATTTTTTCTTCTCAAAAGCTACTGTTTCTATCTCTCTCTCATACATCTCCTCTATATATATAGCACGACTTAAGTCGGCAATCCATTCCAAGTTGGCAGCCAAGGCTTCACAATGAGTCGGTTGCCGTTTTTTCTTGTCGTTAGCCAAGGCTTCACAATGAAGCTTTTATTTGCTAGCCACAAAAGACAACAGCTCACCATATTAAGAATTCTTCAAACTTTCGGTTACTTCTTCAACCAACCAAAGTCATACTTCAAGATACTCATATTAAGTATAGCTGAAATACATATCCAGCCTGTCCAGTGTATTCTTAACATAGCAGAACCATATCTCATTGGATACTCATGGGCTTGTGTTTGCATGAAAACAAAAGAGTGATGCAAGAATATAATGTGTAAAACTCTTCTAAGGATTTTACTGCCAAACTTTTCTGGATAAGACAGATGTTGCATGTCTGAATCATAATGATTCTGCTTAAAGGTTGAAGTGTTTAGTACAATTCAAGATCTTAGCTGGTCTCCTGTTGGCATGTGTCTTCGCATGTTTCTATCTATCACCTGCCACATATGCGCCTTTTCTTGTAATTTCCGTATGGCCTTTTCAAAAACGTTGTTGACATCCTCCTATAATGGTGATACTCCTGCTGGGTGCCATACTCCTGCTTTGTGCAACTATGGTCAAAACCTGTCATACATATCTATGCCCCATGTCTTCCTTCATGCCTAATTTTAGGTTCAACTTTTTACAGAACTTGAGTAGTTTTTCACCACATTTTCTTTAATTGCAGCTTTATTACGAGAACAACTACGAAGTGGCAATGATGTGCTTTGAACGGGCAGGGGATGCATATTGGGAGAAAATGGCCAAGGCTTCTGGACTGCGAGCAGCTGCTGCCCGTACGCGCGCTCCAAATTCTGATATGTGGTGTAGTTACCTTAAAGAGGCTGCCGAAATATTTTATTCTATTGACGTCTTTGAAGCTTCTGCCCAGTGTTATTTTGAGATCAATGAGTATAGAAGGGCTGGTATGCTGTTATGTTCTTTCTGGACTAAGTTGATTTATAGAATAATCCTTCTTTAGTAGAATGCAGTGGGTTAAATCTACAATCTCTGACAGATTGTCTTGGACTTATATTTTTTTGGCTCTAATAACTCTTTTCATTGTTGACATTGGATAAGCTTTCAACTTGTCGTTGACCTCAAGGTTGCAGGCTTTTCTTTTACGGGACCTTGGAAATATTCTGTGGAACCATGATTTTTAAGTATCTTTTAATAGTACAGAGGACTTTCATTCTGTGTAGTTTTAGTTAGACCTCAGTATTTGCGATGAGAAGTTTCTAAGTGTATTTTATACAACGCAAATGTGTGCAGTTCACCTCTCATACGCAACTGACCATTCCATTGAACTCGCAGCGTAATGGTGGGATTTTGACCCTTCATGGGATTACCGTTTTATTACTAGCTTTCACCCCCAATACTTATCATTTATTTTGATGTATGCGACCTTTCCTTAGTCAGATGCCACTTTTCGCAAACGCTAAAAGAAAAGAAGTTAGATATTTCGCGTGAACAGTCGATTAAATCTCCTTCCTATTTTCCTAAGTGGCCTATGTCCCTTGCTTCAGAGAAACTAAAGTATTAGGGGGTACATGTTCAAACCCATCCTAGTCTTGACCATAGCATAGGGTCCTTCCTCACAAACCTGAATGGCTATTGGGTTGTTCCTTCTCCCGTTTGATATCATCATCTTGATCTAAAACTATCCTGAACCACCCTCCTTCGCCATAGACTTTGGAATGTTTCATTTTATACATACCCAGTACACTAGCCACTGGAGACAATACAGACAGTACGAAGATGACGTAGCCCTAAAACATATTTATGATATAAAATTTGCTGATAAGGAGTTTAGATCAGTTGTAAGTTGTAGCTTTAGCCAGATACATTGAAGCTACACAAATTTGCTCATTATACGTTCTTGAACCCTTCCAAAATATTAGCACTAAACCCTTTATTCAAAAGAGTCAATGCTTTGTGTAAATATTTCTTTCTCTTGCTTATGATCATCTTAAGAGCTTTGTATCTGAAGTTACTGAAGTTAGCACATCGATGTTGTGACAGGTACTATATATCAGCAAAAGTTTGGGGAATCAAAGCTTGAAAAAGCAGGAGAATGTTTTTCTTTGGCAAAATGTCACAAACTTGCAGCTGAGGCATATGCTAGGGCGAGATCGTACTCAAAGTGTCTCTCAGCTTGCATTGACGGGAAACTATTTGATACGGGGTTGCAGTACATACGGTTCTGGAAAGAACAGAAGACCTTTCATGCTGATAAGTCGATGGAAGCGGACAGAAGTATAGAGAACTTTCTCGAAACAGGTGCTCTTCACTATTATGAGCTCAAGGATAAAAGAACCATGATGAGCTTTGTCAAGTCTTTTCATTCCGAGGATAGGATGCGCATCTTTTTAAGAAATTTAGACTGCCTTGATGAGCTTCTGTTGCTGGAAATAGAATCGAAGAACTTCCTCGCAGCGGCTGACATAGCAAAACTCAAAGAAGATCATGTCCTCGAAGCCGATTTTGTCGAGAAGGCTGGACTTTTCAGAGAAGCATCAATGCTAATTTTGTGGCTTGTTTTCACAAACATTCTGCATCCACAAAAAGTAGAATGCAAGCCTTTGAACCAATACATGCAGAAGAAAGATCTTTTAACCAAAGCCAAGTCAATTGCAGAAAAGCACTCTGATCTCTTCTATGAGTTTGTGTCAACCGAGGCCGAGATTTTATCAAGAGGCGAAACCGCTGGAGAAATTTTGGAAGTGGGACTAGAGTTCATTGTACACTGGAAAAGCAGGGCACCGGGTGGTCTATGTAGGATTAACAAAACAAGTCACCAGTTAAACCAGATTGAGCAATACTTGTTAGAAAAATGTGCACGTCATTATTATGACCTCGAAGATAAGAGAACTATGATGATGAAGTACGTTAAAAAATTTGAGTCACTTACTTTGATCCGTGGGTTTTTGAAGGATTTGAACTGTCTTGATGAGCTCATGTCCCTCGAAGAAGAACTAGGAAACTTCTTAGAAGCAGCTAACATTGCAGAGCAGAAAAGAGATATTCTACGTAAGGCTGACCTACTTGAAAAAGCTGGACATTTTGAAGAAGCTTCTTTGGGCATCCTCTGGGATGTTTTGCCTAGATCTCTTTGGGTACCTAAAAGCGAAGGCTGGCCGTTAAAGCAATTTCACCCGAAGGATGAGCTTCTGACAAAAGCGATCTCGTGTGCAAAAAATCTCCCTGATCCAATCTGTTCTTTTATCTGCATGGAGGCAACTGTCCTATCCAACACGGAGAGTAGCTTATTCGAGCTGGGAAAGTATCTGAGTGCATCCCAAGATCAGAATAGTCTCAGATGTGAAATTCTTACTGCTTGGAAGGTTTTGGATGCTCATTTTAATCTAGCGACCTCAAAGTATGAGTGGAAGGCTGCGTTGGTTGACAATTTGAATAAGCATTCAGAAGAAATGATTTCAGAGAACCAGGTTTCAATTGAAACATTAGTTCACTTTTGGAATCATTGGAAGGAGAAGATTGTGGGTTTAATTGACTATCTTCTTGGCAATATTACACGAGATGTCAGTGATTATGCAAGATGTGAGGAGTTCTGTTTGAATTACTTTGGCCTGCAAAGGCACTTACAGAACAAGGATAATGTCTACATTGTGCTGTGCTCTGATGCCAACTGGTTGAAGAAATTTGACCCGAAATTACTTAGGAGGAATGGAGATTTGGTATTTATTGAGTCTCGCCTGTTTGTCTCAGCTGCTCTGAGTTACTGGTATTCCGTGTTGCACTCTGTTGGTATACGAGTGTTGGTAACTCTCGATGCGCTTCATCGCTACTTGATCACAAGTAACTTTTCCATGTTTCTCCAAAGCAAATGTCTTCTATATATATTTGGGATTGCAAACTTTCTTCTTAATTTCAAGTTCCCAAACCGCAAGTACTTTAACAATGCACAGAAATACCTTGAATTATCTGTAAAAAACCTTTTGGGGAATGTCTTTCATGTAGACTGGCGGAGCTCATTGTCAAGTGATATGATTTCCCTGAGGGGAAAGGCAAGTTTTGTTGATTTACTCAAAGAAGCTATTTCTCAAAGCATCTTCTCAAAGGATAAGTTAACATTTGGGCAACAGGGAAGAGTGGTTATGATGATTCTGGGCTCTCCTAAGGGAACTGTTAATTTGCACGAGGAAATCATGAGAAGCACTGAAGGAAATTCAGTATTTTGGGGTGCTTTCACTGAGATGCTCCGTGACAAAATAGGGTCAGATCTTACACATGGTTCTGCACACACTGGCTTTAGTGATGCTTCGAATGGCATATTCCTGGTTTGGTTGCACAACATGTTGAAAGATGCATTTTTTGCTGACTGGAGGACAGAACGTGATTATATATCGCCTTCTTGTTTCATGTACCTTGTGGAGAGGCTTTTGATATTGGCATCTTGCTTCCAAGGTTTCGTTTTCACGACAAAATCTTCCTTTGTCGAGTGGCTTATTTTTGAGGAATGGAATGTCAATTCAAGTTCTCTTTTAGCAAATGACCCAGAGCTATCGAGGATAGTTGGAGATATCCTTGATTTTACGGCTTTCCTAGTTCAGCAACTGCTACTGAACAAGCTTAATATGTTGGATTGGATCAGAAAATCATACGATGGCAATGACAACTATTATCCCCTGCTGGTTTTGAGATTAGTTGTTCTATTATGTTTAGTTTGTGTCAGCTCTGGAAAGCATTTGGATAAGCTTTTTCATCTTCTGGACAAGAGGAATGTGAGTTCACAACTGCCTCGGGCATTTTGTGATGCTCTTGGAAGAAGACAGGAACGTTCTTTCATTGATGCCCTTGCTGATGCCCTTGGAAGGATTGGAAATCCACTTGTGATAGTAAGTTTAACAGACAAAATTGTGGTATCTCCATCCCCAGATGCCATATTCCTGAACATGAAGGCTAACATGTCCAGCGAGAATATATTTAGAGAATTATTTCAAGAGAAAGGGGAAGCTGCTACATGTAGTGACGATCATGGAAAAGATTTTCAAGTTGAGCAACCGAACCCCTCTTGTGTGGTTGAGCAGGTATTGAGCACCCAAAATCAGAATGAAGGCGGCCCTCCGTGAAGAAGTATGGCCTCTTTTGGGAAATATTTGATGCTTTGGAGTCATTGGAGCTGGAAAAAGTATGGGAACTTGATGAGCTTCATGTCTACTGCCTTAATACTTAAGGTAAAATGTGATTAATTCTCATATTATATGACGCCTTTGTTTATTGGTATATGACTGGATTGCATGTGTTTGCTTCCCTCTAATAGTTACAGATGGAGGTGGACAGAAATTTTCTGACTGATATCGGCTCCAGTAAACTGCTCCATTCAGTTGAGCCCTCATCAGGATGGTCAAGTTTGCTCAATACCCTTTCGTACTGTTTGTATGGAAACCATCCACAGTTCCGTGACTTTTTTATGCCTTCTTTTTTTTTTCCCCAGACATAATTTTCCCGTGATTCCATTTTGTAATATTGTACATATCGGGGGGGGGGGGGGGGGGAAAGGGTTGCGAGTTCTCAAGCTGTACGGATTGACAAGTTTGCTCAATACCCTTTCGTTGCGGATTTAAAGAGTTGTTTATGGTCATTGGTGCACACACCTGTGGTACAGGCCTAGGTATTTATTGATAAGCTTGCTTCGTGGTATCTGCTTGGAGTTCACTTTCACTGATTATTTGTTAGACATATTTCCAATTGTTAACCTATTAAATGGGGAAATTAGAGCATGAATCTCGATCAACTAACTGTGTTTATGTTGGCCGTTGAGGGAAAACTCTTTAAAATGTCTCTGATGGCAGTTATGTTCTCCGGTCTAAATTCTCGACAAAAGAACCCTACGAGACACGCCAGCTTTTAGCGTAGCGAAAAAATGGTTAGGAAGGTTAAGCTTGCATCTTTATCTCTATATTCATTCCCCATAACTCCTTATCCATTACTCTCGTGCAAAGCCGTTCCAAGGTAACATAATTAAAATCAAATTCATTTTTTTATTTACATAATGATTCCTAGTATATTGTAAACTCCCAAGTCAATATCTCTCTTTCATTAATTCCTCCAATAACACCCCACTTCACTAATTTGCAACTTATGGTTATTATAGGTTGTCGCCAAAGGTCCGAAATAATACTGCTCACACTAACCATTGCTATAGATCCCTGAATATCACTTACAATAATTGTCACTAAAGTAAAAAATAATCAGTTATAGTTTATCATAAAAGCAACCCAAAGTTTGTATTACAGTACTTTGCCCTTATTGAAATTTCGTCCTTGAAATTTAGTGCTTCTTAGATAGTTACTCTTATTAATGTCCGATCACAAATATCCACCGACTTAGACCTCAAGTGCTTATAACGAGATCCATTTAAACGGTTGGGAACAATCCAAATACAATTTCGAGCAACTTTACAAAGTGTTTGCACTAAACGCCTCAAGGTACAAGGTTATCAATACTCGTAAGTCACAAACTCTACCAGACTAGAAATATTTCAACGTTTTACCCATGCTCCACTTACGTCATTAATTTTCGTCGCTAAATTTTAGAGAACTCGCGGAAAGAGTTATGGTTGCTAAGGCCCACTTGGAGTCCCATTTTGTATGACACGTCCACACAAGTAACAATCAACATTCAACGCCTCCAACGGTCAATGCATGCACGCTCTAGTTACGTGCAATTTTTACCATTTCTACGTGACTTCGTCACCAAGAAACTGATCCTTGCGCGACAGCTCATCACGCTCCGACCCGCGTCGGCGGCCTCGGCCTCGGCCTTGGCCTCCCCCTTGGGGTCGGCCTCGGCCTTGGCCTCCCCCTTGGAGTAGGCCTCGGCCTTGGCCTTCCCCTTGGGGTCGGCCTGGCCTTGGCCTCCCCCTTGGGGTCGGCCTCGCCCTTCCT